>JAPYZR010004610.1:0-12010 GCA_030522945.1 Trichopria nigra | reverse complement strand
TGCTTGTGTTGGCCTTTCGATGAAAGAGAAGTTTGGAAGTTCGTAGCGCGGAGAGTAAGCATCTAAATTAATATAGATCAATATTTCAAATTCCCGAAATACATAAATTAGAACGTTTCAAATTTAAAGTTTTGTTTTACTTAGCAACTTAGTTTGTTAATTTGATATATTCAATTCAATCTCTTTACTGACGAGACGAAAGTTAATTTATTCTTTAAAAAACACTTTCATTTGATAAGCAAATAAATTTAACAATTTTTTAAATTACAAATGTTTTTTTAATTTCACCCATTCATTTACACTTTATTTATGCAATAACACGCTTGATATAATAATAGACGCATATTGCGGCACGGAATCACGACTTACGTTACAGGGGGAAAATTAGAACAGATATAGAATGCGGCAACAAGTGCGACCCAATTGGTATTTTAAAACGGAATATTTTCTCACTCATTAAATAACACCTGTCGCGAACCACCTGTGGATTCGGTCGCTATACGTCCCCCGTGTATATAGTATATATACGTCATTGTGTATATATATATTGTCTTCACATATCTATATATAGAGCGCGTGCGGCACGCGCAATGCGTTTCGCGCAACGAACTGTAGCGAACCTAATATACTCTGTGAAGGCACCTGTATGTAGATGTGCGGTGCGTGAAACGAAAAGTGACCAAGTTGCTGTTTACGACATGGATCATTTTTATCGCCTTTAAAAGTTGTGCAAGCAACGCGCTTCTCAAGGATATTGTGTTATGCGATGCAGTGCACGGGGTGTCCGAAGTCTGTTGAAGCCTCTAGTGTTTCAATACTCGTCGGCTTAAGTTGCAGGAGTTGGTTTACTTTATTTCACCTGCGACTGCGCATTTCGGCCGATATCAGATAGAAAATTTGGCTTGGGGAGGCGATTCTAGGAAAGGAATTTTTATGATTATTATAGGCCGATATTACAATATAACAATACGAACGGTTCAACAGACTTTTCATTTCTTTTCGTTTTACACGTCACTTAATGGAGAAAAAGTGTTTTATTTTCTGTAATTTTGCTAACTTTGTATCGGTCAAATGTGCCGAACGCACCTATTACTTTCTATAATAATTAAAAACAATTAATGATCAGTTTGTAATCTGTACACGTAAGCGAGAGTAAATCAGAAGGTTATTAAATATATAATTTACCAACATTCTACTGCCACAAATACACGATAATGGCGCATTTAAAAGCATGTTACTCATTAATGTACGAATGCCTGTAATTATTGCTATTGCGAGCAACATAAACAGACATTTTACAAATTTGTTCTTTCTATATTAATGGGATAGCAATTCTTTACAACTTCTAGTAAAATACCGAAAAACCTACACTCTGTATACATACACTCATGTCGCACATAACGAAACAAGAAATTTCGATATATTGTTTATTGTGGGAACTTGAACGTCACAACTCGAAGTTTCTTCAACAACGACATATCATTTTGGTTCAAAATTTGGATTGGTTTTCATATAATTTATACTTTTCATAAAGTATTCAATTTTAGACCACTAATATTTATTGCGCTAATCGCGTGATCAATCAAAATGTCAATCATCCGTAAAGCCTTCTACCAACAGTCAAACGGGTAATTCGTAAGATATAGGTAAAATGACACTATATATTACTCATGCGGGGGTCATGCGCGCTTACAACTGCGCTATTATTCATAACGCGCGTTTCGTATCCGCTTAAAGCGTCTCTGATATTCCGACATTAATAATCCGCCTGGGAAACCCGGTCGCCGCGATATCGGGCTGCTTGTAATCCTCTAATGTTTTAATTCGCGTTTTTCAAAAAAGTCCCGCACAGTTTACCAGCCGACATTTTACTAACCAGCGGTCGAAAGCAGCACTTCCCACGTTGTTGCCTCGAATCGAGTTCCGATTGCACCAATAGAAAGTCTACATTCGTTGGGATGAAATGCATTTCTACACCGGGCGAAAACACGACATTTTCGACCCAGTTTTCATGATGTGGGAGAAAACGTCCTTCGGTCCGACAATGAACGTGGACATTTTTACTGGTTGTCATTTCCCGTTATTACCCTCAACATAATCGTGATGCAGTAGTTTTTTATTCGTTTTCAACCGCTTGGCGATATTTTATGCAAAGCAATGGTGTACGTCAATCTTCGAAAACAATCGTGGATTTCACTCTCGAGAGGGAGAACTTAAGAATGTCTTCTATGAGTGTAAAGGCCCACCATGACTTTGCGGTCGAAGATGAAGATCGTGATACGGTGGACGTAGATCTTCCGCGACGACGTTGGAAATTGTATAGTTTGTACTATTGTGTTTTGATGGAATGGCGTTCAGTTCAATGTTGTTATTTTTTCGCTGCTTGGCCGAGTTTAGAGGAATGCACGACCAGAAAATATACCTGCAATTATTCCTGAAATTTGCATATAGGTCGATCGTACCTTTAAATTGTAGAGTTGACAAATTAAAATACGTTGTAATTATATTTGTAAAATGCGACGTTGATACATTTGAAATATACATTGTGTACGTAGTGTTACAATCAATGAACTTTGATCAATTCAGGTACGCCTATTTTTGGACCAGGCCCTGATCAGTGAATCATACGGTGTGTCTTAATAGTCATTGCCTTATCAGGCCCTGTTCCGAAAATGACAATAGGCGTTGTTATTTGCAATGTTATGTAAACAGTGTCGATAACAAAATTAATAATAGGCAACAATGTCTATCCTTATCAAAATTTCCGCTCGTGATATCAGCATCGATTTATAAGTTATCATAGTTTTTGCATTAAAAAAGATAACAGAACACATAACGGCCGTCATTTATTTATTTTGATTTCCAACACTTTTTGGCTTTAAGTGTGGTCTAAAGTAGAAAAAAAAATACCGACATAATCTCGCACAAGAAAAGTTTAAATTATAATTGATTGAAACGTTTTTTTTTTTCAAAATTTGGGCTCTGGTACATTAATCCTACATCCCTAGTAGAAATTTTATCGTCAGTAATAATAATTTTTTTTCCGGAAATCCTAAAGAATCAAGAAGAGAAATAACGGAATTGTGTGTGCGTGTATATTTGTTCGTGTGAAAGAGAGAGAGAGAGAACGTATAGAAGATAAAAACAAAAATAGTTACGTCCTGTTTTTTAATGATTTTTCAATTGTCTTCCGACTCTTATATTTTTCGTATAAACTTCGTTGGCTGGCACCAATGACTAATTGCATGACACAAATACATCCGAGGCATTTACAACCTTTAATTGCATATAAGGTAACCGGTATAACGATACATGTGCCAAGCGCGAAGACAATATTTTAAGGGAAAAAATCACATTTTAAAATTAAAGTGCAAATGAAAACTGTGTTATTGAGATATGGCCGTAAACTCGTTTTAACAAAAATATTTGAAGAGATGGACATTCTGTGTAAATGTTTCCTCTCAAGAGATACACAGTTAAAAATTCTTATACACGACTTTGCAATTAAAGATAATGGACCTTTTTTACCTTCGCGCAAAAGAAATAATGAATATTCCAATTCTGTTATAAGTGTCTCGGAACAAGTCCTGCTAAGGTAAAAAAAGGATACGCGATTCTAAGGAAATTCACGAAGTCGAAACGTTAATTGAAAATAAGAAGATACGAATGTCATTATAAATTGTAAATATTTTCAAATTCATTGCATTGTATTAAGTTCTGTTTTTTATTAAGGTATTTATTATTTTCTTGCGGTTCATCGTTTGTTTGTTGTTTTAAGGGTTAATAATTAAAAAAAACATTGTTAGCGTTGTAAAAATTTATTTTACAAATTAAGAATGTATACTTGGGTATAGTCTGAGTTAAATCCTTAATCTCATAACTTTGTTGGGACAAAAAAATGACAAAAATTTTGAGCACAAATTGAGCTTTTTATCTCAATTGCAAACTGACCGTAAAGAGGCTTCAACTTTAACAAGGCGAGAGAAAGGTAGAGAGAGATAATTTTTGTTGTTAAAATTTGTTGCTGTTTTTTTCCACGGAAGAAGGGTTAAAAATTTCGACATTCTCGAAACACTAAAGGTCTATTTTAATTTTATGAAAGTAAATTCAAGTAGAAGGAAACTATGTTTACCTGACAAGTATACAGATAGGTGTATGTGATTGGAGGCTCATTTTACGTCCATAATGAAATGTGTCTATTTTGGATATAAAACAAACATCAAATGAACTTTCACTTGTGTACACTGATGATGTTGATCAGGGATTCTGTCATCTTTTAATGTCTAATTTTCATGTATCATACATATCTGATGACAACAAAGATAGAAGATGACAACAGCTCTGATCGGCAGTGTATATAAGTATAGACCTAAAATAGAAATCTCAATCTATTTGTAAGTCTACATGAAAAATACTATCGGTCTTTAAATACGAAAGCATAATAATGAAATGTTGAAAATTATGAGAATGAAAATGACGGTGAAGGTGTCTCATTCTTTCAGTCATAATTCAAACACAACGCAACTGATGCCATTCGGTTGAAAGGTGCTAATGAAGAATTATACTCTGCTTCGGTTTCGGATATAAATCGTAATAGGTCGTTTCGGTATCTAACGGTCGTGGAAGAGGAACAATCGTCCATTGAAATCGAGTTTACGGAAGATGCTGCGGCATTGACACCCGCGCAGTGGGCGGCGTGCGTCCTTTTGCCCCCTGACTATAGAAAGTCCTGTTACAATAGATCGGACTGTGCATCTCGTGCATAACTGTGGCGGACATTTACGATGCCGTCGTTTTACTTGCGCCGCGAACAAGACGATCTCGTTTTCGCTTTGACGGGCAAGCGCCGAAATTGCTTCAGCGTCGTCCACATCATGGGCACGAATTCCTTGATCTCCTGGAGAAATCGCGTGACCACTCTCCCACTCCCGTCCATGGTCTGGACGTCGACCCCCCTTGCTGCTGCGCCATCTCCTTTGAAGTTACCCGAGTTTACAGGATCGACATTGGATACTTGAAGCTGAGAGTAAACGCTTTTTCTTTTTCTCGTTCCTCGTCGTCATCTTCTTCCTGTTATTCTTCTACGTCTTCCGGGTGTCTCTGGAGGCTCGTCTCGAGGCTGAGACAAATACGGAAGAGCAATGCGGTTATAACTTGAAATTGGATTATAGGGAAATGTGATGGAATGAAGAAGTTTGCTATTATTTGTCGTACTGAATGTCACTCTGAATTACGTCAAAGTATATACGTCATCTTCAAACGTTGTGTGTAGACGAATGCGATTGTAATTGCATTTATATAAAATTGTCAATTTTCCCCAACTTTTTGATAATATAGTTATTATTTCTATTAGCAATAAATGTTAGAAATATCAATTAGATAATTGAATAAATAACATCAAAAATTACATAAACCCTCCACCAGGAGAAATTGAAACCAACGACAATAAAAAGGGAATACATAATATAAATAGACTCGTGAATACTGTAGTCAATATTGAACCTCAATAATATGCGAGAGATGCCAAGGATTCGGACATACCAAAAATTACTGCCACAAAACATCAATTTACGTAATATGCACTGATATTCGTTTTACACATGACTGAACGATTAAAAAAATCCAGAAACAGAATTGAAGTGCAGCAAATAGAGTGAAAACCATATAGTAAGATAGAAAGGTTGCATCGTCCATAAAGCAATATGCTAATGTTTCCTACGCTCAAGATACCGCTACTGGTGTTACCAACAAGACCAACAAAAATCAAATCAATATAATTCCTCGACCGAAAGTTCACACGGTAATACATTAGAAGATATGATGATGCAACTGATGAATAGCATTGATACAATGGTAAATCTGCTTACCTGTCTCATCAGAAAAACTAATAGTTTGAAAATAGCTATATGGAACACGAATGGATTAAATCGGGAAACTCAAGGACTTTACAGATAAAAACTTCATAAAAATTCTTAAATACATCCGAAAAATGTAGCAGAACTGTCAGAAATGGCAAACATATAAGAAATGGAATGATGGTAAATCACGTTGCCCTGGTTATACTGACTACAATGTGCTCGAAAATGATAAAGATCAGTAGCAAAGGTTAAATATCGTTGGAAACCTTTTACGTTAATGAAATCGTACAAAACAAAAGAAATTCACGCTCACTTATATACTAAAATTGCGAACATTAACAATGACACTGAGCCAAGATGAATATCCACAATAAAAGCGATGATATTCTTGGAAGCTAAAGTGACGGAGGGACGTAATAGGAATACGTTTTAATAAACCTAAGCGTTTACCTCGTTACTCGGCCTAACTCGCGCATGCGCACACTTCATAAACCGTCTTGTTCATGGGTGACATATTTGAAAATGACGGCGCGAGGATGAAGAGTTCAATTAACCGCATGGTTAGCCTTAAGTATTTCAAAGTATATTTCATCAAGCTAGACTGTGGTTGATCACATTTATACCCTCGTAAAGCTCGAGCTCGAGGGGGAAAATGGATATTACTACTGAGACAAATAACAGACTCGAAATGTTGATCGTATACGTAGACGAGGATGTAATTCTCGCACGAAATCCAATGTGTGCCTATGTGTATTCTGTGAATAATCTCGGCCCGTTAAGCGAGACGTTGGCAATTGCCAGTCTTTGCTCTATATTCGAGGAAATTACCGTACTTGCCGTGTACGGGAATAAATAGAGGGTCGCATGAAGCATTGTGGCAGACGTCGATTAAAAGCGCATACACGGTCGACTCGGCAATTGGACAACAGCCCGTTCTCGGGGTTTATTATAGTCATCACGTCGGATGCTACTGATGTGCATGCACTATCGTCCACTTTGGCGATCGCGATACACTTATATCTACATACGACTTACACTACAGTGGTAACGGTCGTCACCGATAGCCACTATCTTTCTTATATCCGCACCACCGATAGCCACCGACTTTTACACACTTCAGCGATTTTATTTCCCGCCGCGACTTTCCAATAATAATATTCAATTATCAGAATGGTAATGAGAGATTTATCGGCGAAGCGATAGGAGGCCGTAAATTAATAGCTCGTTTTCTCACCATTTTACGGCACGGCAACGATTGTTTAAGCGATCGCGAACTGTTGTGTTGTTCGGAAAAGCGGACAGCACCGATTACTTTAACAAGAATTATCGTCGGATTGTAAAGATAATGTTTTGCCGGGCACTAACGGGAGATAATAAGCACGTGCGTTATGTATCGTCCGTCCAGCACGCATGCTCGCGCATGCGCAGGATCTATGCGTGGAAATTTCATACCAGCCCCGCATAATTCGAAACTAACCACAGACCTGATCCAGAAAATTTCAAGGGACTTTTTACGCGCGCGTAAATCACTTCTTTTTCGTGGTCGGTCACCTACCGCGGGGGAAGATAAACTGCGTTTTTCCTATCTTACTGTACCTCGTCCTAGTAGAAAGCTCGGCGTGGAAGTAGCCGAAGGGCCCAATGATTTTAAAAATGGCGTTACTTAATACGGTTTAGATATATGTATATGGCAATAAATCTGAACGTCGCTACGTCACGAGTAATATATGAACGTGAGTGTAACACCTTTCGAAAAACAAATGATTCTATATAAATAAATGTTAAATGGTAAATTTATGGGTATTCTATGAATTTATTACTATATTTTTTATATTTTCAATTTTAAATATGGATACTGGCTAAACCATGATTATAGGTTAAAAAATTTGTCTTTATTTAGGTCTGTGTGAAAATAATGTACAGTGTACATATTGTTTCAAATATACAATTGGCATCAGTAATTTAACCCTTTCACTCACATCGAACCACACTGTCCCACCTACAGTAACTATCAATTTTTTGAAGTTGAAGAGCATTTTGTTATCGATAATTTTAAACTATATTTAAAATAATTGAATGTTGGCAAATAGAACGTAATAATAATAATAGTAATAATGGATTCAAATTAATTATGAACGACAAATCTGACATTTTTAATTTCACCATTTTGACAGCGAATTCGCAATCAGCGATCTTCATGACACAATTTCAGAAAAAAATTAACTTTTTTCCAAATTTTGATCGCTATATATTGGTTTGTTTTTTTTTCACTTTGTCATTCTTTTGGTTTTTCTTTACAGACTGGAAACTTTGGCTGATTGTATCGTTTTTGATACATTAATCTTTCATACAAATTTGAAAATCTATCTTACGCTACTTTAACCACTTTTCAACCTAAGTTTAGGTCCTCTTATTATGTAAAAATTTGTAAATATAAAATAAATTAAATGACTTATTAAAATGAATACTTATAAAATAAAGTGTTAAACATTTACAACAAAAGAACCAAAATTATACTTTACTTAAAAAGTCCAAATAAGCCCTAAGAAAATAAGACCAGTTTAAGGCCATTTTTTCTGGACTCTATTCACTTTTAACATAGAAGCCAGAAAAATTGGGCAGAAACTGGTGTCTTTTTCTACTAGGGAGAAAAACAATTCTCATAAATAATACTTTTTTTTTGCAATCCTTGTCGGTTTACAATTTTTGTGAATAATTCTGAATATTATTGTTTGTTCTAAGTTAATTTTTTATTTCAGCAAATATTATTATATTATACCACCAAGATATTATAGTTTCATCTAAATAAACGAATAAAAATGAAACGAAAACCAACAAACCTAAAAAATGTAAACAAAATTTTAAAATAATAGAAAGCATACAAATCATCAATGAAAATGATAGAAAATGATAGAAAATGATAGAAAATAGAAAAAAAAAATTAAACAATGCAAAAACATGTGGATATGTTTATAAAATCATAAAATCATGACTTTCTTGATAAATACAATTCCAACCGTGTAGAACTCTCTTTCTATGTACTAATAATTAACGTAATGCGATTCTTAACTTAATTTTCCGATTGAATTTATAGAGGGCATGAACTGGAACATAGCTTCGACTATAATTCCAGTTTTTTTCAAAACATTATATTTAATACAATTTTTACAGAGAAACAGATAATATAAATCATTTTTTTTCCAATATTACTATAGATTTACCCAGCGCAATAATGTATCCTACACATGATGATAAAAAATTTTGAATGCATTTTTCAAGGCAACGACCCAGAAAGGAACTCTACATACCGAGCCATCAATAAACAACTATTAACTGCCTACTAAACTATTAATAAATCCATGTATGTTCCGTTTAAGTTCGCTAAAAAAATCAGCACTCTGTGATTCCGCAAAAGCAAGATTGATGATGATAAATAAATTAAGTAGAAGAGCTTAGTCATAGAGCGTACTTTTTTATGACGGTTATAGTAAATTAATTAATCTTAGTGACTGTCAGTCATCTTGTTATTTAAAAAAATACATTTTTCATTTTCTTCTTTCCAGGTTCACGCGACGATTTTGTCATGACAGTAACGATAAAACGAGTAGAAATTACACGAGCTACTCCCTTTCTTCGCAAAACTCGTTTCTAATCGCGTATACACTTCTCTTCTGTCGAAAATTTAAGAATGCCTTTGGGACAACTTAATCGAACTAGTCAACGTTAATTAAATAATCCATTTAAAATAATGATTATAAATAATCGGATTTCGATTATGAGCGGAACTAATGGCGAATAGGCGATCGACTCTCGGGAGCACCGGCGACTAGCATTTCGAAATTTAAGAATGAATCGCGAACCGGTCGTGCAGTCCAGTTGGATTTTGAGATAAGCCAACGGCTTTAATGGCAGGCGATTCGTTACTGCCTTTTTTCAATCGGGGACAGAAGTCTCCGACGGCAATTAGCACAGATTTAACCACGGTTGCCTGCACGCCAGGCGCCTACACGACATTCCGACATCGCAAAGCGCTCGTTTTCTGCCTACGTGCGCATTATATGAGCGTAACGCCCGATTCACGCTGCGCGAGGTGACGTATGGAAGAAAACCAAAGGCATCAGGTATCATGAAAAGTCGCTAAAGTTCGAGTGAAAGGTCCAGGTATGCGACGTAATCGAATAGCTCGTGCATCAAAGTTTACATTTTTAAAATTAATTGGCCATATTTAGGCCCTGGTAGGAGCGCAAAGAATTCCCGATGGAAACTGATCCGAATTTCTCTGTATTGGATAAATTTGTGTTTCATCTGAAATGCTTCATGTAATGTATACTGTATTGAAAAAATTGTTGTATTAAAATCATCGGGAATTGGGTTTTTATAATGTATATATACACATCCGAATGGATGACCATATATAATCTTAGGGTCATCTCACAATCACAGACAATGATTTAGGAAAACATTGGATTGATCTAACATAATCCACTGGACCATATAAAAAATGACACACTTTTATTCAGTTTTAAAAAGACGAGTACTTATCTACTTCGAAAAGACAATACGTACAGATACTTCTTCCAATTTCGAATTTATCAATTCAAAAACATTCAATACAAATCTGTGTCGATGGTTCTCAATTGGCCATTAGAGTCTTGCGAAAGTCAATGAAACTAGATGACATGAAACTTGGTGTCGTATGACTAATAATCCGGGAAGCTTTCTAGGAACCATTAACACTCTTATTGGATGTGGTCACTTCTGGTTTGTCTAGTGACTCAGTCTCTAGATCTGAATTGTCAAACTGCATCATAAGTCCCAAATGTCATAAGTACTTCCATTGGACGTCCGATGTAGGTCCAGTTGTCCATGGCGAGGACATACATGATGCATTGTGTACGTATAATGGATGTTTATTGGATGTACATTGATCGTCCAATGTACATAGGAGTCTGAACATCCATTATTCCTACATATCTAGACATCCAGTGTAAGTCGAATCTTCGCCTACGGATTGACGAAAATTTGACGAATCTCAGACGTCTAGTGCTTATTATATTTGCTACTGGAAAGATATTCGCCTGATTTCTATACAATCTAAAAATATAGAATGATGGATAGAATCAAGTGAAAAAGCGGTAAGTAGTATATTCTTGGAGTTCAGTACCAAATACCTGAAGGTAACACGGGGTAACATCAAACGTAGTAAAGAATGTTTTTTGGGGTATATCTTTCATTTTTTTTCTTTTTTTTTTTTAATATTTCAGTTGTTAGTGGTGATTCTTCTTCTGCAATTTAGACTTTCATTAAGGTCCAGAGAGTGTAATCCCCTGTTTTATCCCCTTTTTCTATTATCGGTTGTATTTCTGTAGGGATAAGGTACACTTTCTAAATTCCTTGGAGTGGAATCGTAATTTTATTGCAGTGAAAACCGAAAAAATACACTTGGAGTGAACTTTCATTTTCATACAAATGTAAATAGTAAAAAATTAGAGTGAAAGTTCATATTATAATTGAGATGAATTTCTACTCGTTTAAAGTGGATTTCCCACCCCAAATAGAGTTGCTCGGTTTACACTCGCAGAAGAGTGAGATTTCACTCCAAGGAATTTAAAGAGGAGGTGACAATTTTTTACGCAGATTTTATACCATCCAATCAAACAACTTACAATCATAATTTGCTGATAGGATGTGAACAACTTATATGATTGGTATGCGTAATTTGGATCAGAGTACTAAGAAAATTTTAATTCACACAGAATTTAATTAATCGTCATATTTATTCACTTATCAAGTTATGCCTACATGACAACTGTCACAGATAATTATAATGGCGTTTATGAAACTTCCTATGTTCTTTTCATAACGTTAATTCTTTTCTCTTTTTTTTATTTTAAAAATATTTTTTTTTCATTTTGCAATTATCCACTAATTGTTTTAAGCTAATCTGTCAAGATGGATCATCATCAGCACTTTAACGTCTCGTTCTACGTGAATGATTTTTAATACTGTCTTATAATTGTCCTAGCCCAGTCAACAATCACAGAAGTTATGTTACAATTATGTAACAGTTACATCAAAATGTCCGCCTCCAAATTGTCACAGTTACATAACAGGAATAGTTACATAGCAATTACGTCACAATTCCTATTATG
>JAPYZR010004609.1:0-11947 GCA_030522945.1 Trichopria nigra | reverse complement strand
TTAATTCATCATCTAAAACTTTGATCGTAAAGTAACCTGTTTTTATTACGACTAAAGAACAAGGGATAACGACACCGCGAAACGGGTAAGTTGATAATGCTTCCGAGCATTAGTTTGTCGTAATCGGAGAATAGATTTTGTATACTATAAGGGTCTTTCTGGGATTACATTTACGATATCATTTAAAGTATTAAATTTTCAATTATTATATATTAATATAAAAGGTTAGCACTTATTATTGTATGTGTTTTGCTAATCCTCTTATAGTTTATTCAAATCAACATATCAAAATAATTGATGCAAAAACTGCCAATCTTCATGATTGTTTATAGCATTTCAGTCCATCGTGAACTTCATACATTGCCGAAAATATTAGTTTCCGTATTGGCATTATTCAAAATGCACAACCTTCATTATTTTGTTTGCATATCAACTTAAAAACAATCCAAAGTTTTGCAGGATCAATAATTGTCGCGATGATTTCTATAAAGTTATGATTAACACTTTATTATATGAAATTAAAATCGTAAATCAATCACTCCACAAGTTCATAGTTGTAATGATGGGTAATCACGTGGACCTTGCAGTTTTGATGTCGGTCTTGTACTTGAGGCATACAACTAGGTCAAAGTTCTTGATGGCCAATACCATTACGAAATATACGCTTTCAATAAAATATAATTACAAGTATTCATTACGTAACATATCCAATATCGCACGAGATAGATCATTGCTTATACTAATCACGTTTTTAAACTTTCAAGTAAAACTTTGAAAGTAATGCTATTAATATCCGAAGATAAATGATCGATTCACAGACTGAACCGTTACGAACAATAAATCAAAATCAGTCCGAAATCTGTATTCAAGCCTTGAGTTTGCCTTAACATTAGTTTATCATCGATTGATTAATATATGTATATAAATAAGTTAATCCGAGACAATCGCCGACGTAATAGTAGGTATAGGGCCTAATTTGATTCCTTCAGGTGTTATCGTGGCGTGTATAGCAAAGTTTACAAAGACGTTTTCAGAAAATTGCCGAGTAATCATCATCCACATTTCAAAATAATGTCGCGCCAAGTGGATGAAGGTAGAGCGACTGACGCTAAACTGCCGGTTTGATAATGGGCAAAGCAATAGTCGGTGGTAAATGGAGCAGTTTTCCTGCCATCAGAATCCGAGAATGCTTCGACCTAAAGGGTTTTGGTGCAGCGGTCTTAGAGCGTCGCTAATTAATGAGCCATCCCCCAACCCGACCAGCACCCTCGCTCTATACAGTCAACATCGTCACGACTCGTCTCGCGTCGCCTCGTCTCAAGTGAGTGCCGAGTGCAAGGGCGCAAGCGAGAACAATCGATCTCGCTAATACCGCAAGCCTCCGCAATTACCGTGCACGCGTTTACGTAGATTCACATACACAGACACACGCACACCCACGCACCGATCCTCGAACACAATCACGGACCCGCGTTTTGGACGTAGAGGCAGATATGTATATATGTGGGTGTACGCCCTACTGATACACCGGTAGATGATATGTACAACGTACTTGTAGCGTTTAATGTATACTGATCCTCGCCACAGCTGCTATCGCCGAAGAAGCTTCACGGACAAAGGAAATTGCTACTTAGTCACCGCTAACCAATAATGCTACGCCGTGAAATTCTAATAGATATCGATTATGAGCTGCAGTACCTGAAATAGTAGGTACCGGCACAATACACCGAAACTTTCTACAGTGCCTTATATACTTTCTCCATTACGTATACGCGCAATAAGTTCTTATCGTAAGACGGAATTAATTTCCAAACTTACTCGAGTGCGGTTATCGCGGTCGTAAAGTATCATCTCATTTTCGTCAGGGTTCTTTGCTCAGCCAGACATCAGCGACTCGAGTTGGGTATACGTTCAGTTTGATTAATCAGGCGTCGCCTCCGTGAAATATGGGTACAGTCAAAACTTCCCAGGCGACCATACCCAACTCTGCGAAAGCACTGAATCAGTCAATTTCTATTTGATCGAAGGTTAGTTTGACGCAATACCATGTCATAATTCTAATCGATGTCGTCCAACCATAAATTTAATTATTTAGCCGGTGGTTAGGCGTTCACTGGTCCCAGACTGGGCGGCGGTCAACATTTCCATTGATGATTTTAAAAAGAAATTTGATTTAGTCGTTGACCAATGAGATACAATGTCTTGTGTAAACAATAAAAATGATAAAAACAATTTTTTGTTATCATTTAATGTCAATAATGGCAGATCCTTATATCATGTTTACTGAAATGATGAAAATATCACGGTCTCGCCGACCGAATAATTACCGAAACATAATAGCGATTAGGTTGAATTAGAGATGAACATAGGATAGCCAGACGACTAACTGAATATTTTAGCAATCGGTTAAAAATGGCTGATAATAAGTTTATTCTAAGCTCCATTTATATACAGGGATAAAAATTTATTATTTAATCATCAAGTGTTTCTATATGAAGATAATACTGCGAAAATTGAACGCGTAACACATAATTCAGACTGAAATTGATAAATTGCTATTGAAGAAAGCTGCTTTCATATATCTTATATATCGCTCGTAGCATATTATATTATACATACCTATATTATTCTTGATAAAATTTATATTTTTTCTTCGTTATTTAAGAACGTTTACTTTTTATTAAAATATAATATTCTCATATAAAATTATAAAAATATCATTTTCTGTTAAATTTCATTATCTGTACAAAATTATCTTGTCACTTTTAGTAATTTCTTAACCCATATGAAGTCTCAGATATGCATATTTCTTTCTTGATTTTCAAACTTTATTCTGGATCCGCCATTTTGAATGTTGAAAATTGAATATAGTAGCAGTGATCAGCGACTTTCAAAACGTTTCAGATATATCAGAATATATGTTGTACGTGACTGTATAAGGCAACTTTTGAGAAATTCAGATGAATTTAGACGGAAAAAATCCTTTTATAATCATGGACTACTTTCTGCACCTTTGGATGAAATCTGGAATCATTTCCATCACTTTTTCGATCCGAAAACAATTCCTAACAAAAATCGTTAGTGTTTTTCTTTTTGTTAAATCTGAATCTTTTTTTTCCTGATGAGAATGAAGCTATCATCATGCGAATTAATTAGTAATTATCTTTTAATATAACTTTTTTCGCAATTACGAACTGTTATCAAGTGTATAATCTTGCATAATTGACAGGTAATTAAAATTAACATTTTACAAGATGATGTCAATTTTTCCGTGTTGTGTTGATGCCAGACTTTCCGATATGTCGAACTGTTAAATTAATACGTATAAGCTTGTCACAGGTCAGGTTTGATTAAAAGGCAGCTGTGCGCTATATAAATATACTGATTTCTCGATGCGGTGTTTATTTATTTACGCCTTCGTCAAAGAAAGGAGAGTTCAGGAACGTCGGGTCAATAAATGTTTATATTTGAAGAAAGCTTAGTAATGGTCTATTGTTTATTGGCTGACGTTGATTGCAGGCGATATTTTAATATTTTATCAATTTATTGTTCTTCATCAATTGTTGAATTTATCATTTTTGCATGCATTTTACCACTTTCACACAATAAATCAATTTTTTATGAAGATCAGTTACGTTGATTAATTATTATTCGCAAGTTATTTATCTATAATTAATTTAAAATACTGTATATTATAGTATATAACGGCATGTTACGATCTAAGCTTTAAAATTCATAGTGGTTACACAAAATCCTCGTTATTAATATAATAGTCGTTCAATGAAGTCTTACACACCGTTAAGGGCCCTTGGTACAAACTTTCGTTGATTTGATTTTGACCTATGTTCACATAAACTGCTTTGCATCACAGATTTGATAAATTATTACGAAACTTCTGCTGAAATTATGTTCTTTGTGTCTGTTTACTCTTTAAATCTGCCGTCTAAATTTATTAGAGTGAAAGTTACCATTCTACAACAAAGATTGAAAATTGTTTTTTAATAACTTTATTTATTTATTTATTTAATATTATTATAATTGGCGATGAAAATTCAAATGTAAGTCACTTAAATAAATAAATAAGAACTAAACGGTTAAGTATATTTCTAAAATTCAACAAACAAATCATTTGTTGACTTTATTTTTCGAATAATTCGACTATTCCATCCGACAGGCAGTTCTTTAATTTTACGACATTCAATCCACTTTTACGACACTGCATTCACTTTTAAGCCGACTGTGAAAACGCAAATTATAATTGATAGTTTTCATCAAATTTGACTTTACAATCCAACGTTGACCGAAATGGGTAATAATTGTTTTATACCTTTAATATTCGCCAGACTTTATTTGCAACTTCTAATTGACTATGATAAGGGCAGTCTACTTTAACGACTAAACGGTTAATTAACTTTGTTCGAACGTAGAAAATTACAATCGTATTTAAGACTTTTCAGGTGCGTGCAAGCAAAGAGTGGTTATAAGAATCGAAAGCACACGGAGCTACAGATGTTTAAAATACATACAGCTGATGATGAATTAGTAGTAGAATGTGACTAAAAGTCGAGATATTTATTTGATGATAAATAAAAAAAAATGAATTGCCTATTACAACAAAATATATTTTATAAAATCGACTATAATGAAAAATTTCTTGTGAAATGACTTTAAGTTGATAATTCCATCGACCCATACCATAATAGGTTGAATCGAAGTATTGACTATCGTCAATCGAAAAGAAATTACCATATGTTTTTTCATCAAATGTACGTGTTACACATCATAATCAATACAAATAAAAAAATGACATTGTTTTACATATATACGTATACGTTACTATACACGAACGAAAATGGGTACAAACAATGCGCATCCCAGTCAACAATCACAGAAGTTATGTCACAATTATGTAACAGTTACATCAAAATGTCCGCCTCCAAATTGTCACAGTTACATAACAGGTATAGTTACATAGCAATTACGTCACAATTCCTATTATGTAACTGTGACAACTTGGAGGCGGCCATTTTGATGTAACTGTTACATAAATGGGACATAACTTCTGTGATTGTTGACTGAGATATGTATGCATAAACAATGGACTATAGAGGTACTAATGTAGTGGGCTAAGGCCAAAAGAGATTATCATGGAAAATTTAATATCATAGAAACTGACTCAAAATTTGCGGAAAAATAGAGGATCTAATGGATTCTAAAATAATATAGTAAAATTCAAAGAATTATATATTTCTTAGTTTATTGAGGAGGATATGATGAATGAGTACTTGGAATACTCAAAATTGTATACTTATAAAATATTCCATCGGATTTCTAAAATTGATCAAAATTTAGATTTTAATCAAAAGTCGAGACATCTCCGATTCTGTGATCTTCAATCTGGTCAAATATCTATGTTTCAAAAGATAATGTACTCGAATGAGAAAATCAACTATGAAAAAATAGTACAAGTCATTATTTCGAATATTGATTTTGGTAAAATGTAAATTTTATTGTTTATCATTTTTTTTTATTTTAACAATTCATATCGATATGCATCTACCTACTGATTGATATGAGGGAGAAGTTTCGAAAATGTATGTATTTTTAATCTTTAAATTATCCATACCCGTGTTGTTTACTCTTTATGTATAATTTTGATTCTATCAATTATTTACAAAATTAATGGAACTTTTATAAAATACATGACGAACTATTAGCTGCCCTAAATTGATATTATCCTCGTAATTGAATGAAATGAATAGATAATATCCAGTCATTTGTTGATGAGACCAGGCAATGACTACTTTTAAATTCATTTTAGTCAATCGTAAATTCAAGTGATTAAATTAGTCACGTGATCGATACCGACTAAAAATCGAATTTTCGCTGAATAATAGCCCCTATGATCGATAACTTTTTAAAGTCAGTATATAATAATCATCAAATTTAACAGTCGACTTAAATAAACTTATCACTAAATAAAAAAAAAAAATAAATTGAACTACTTAAATTGAAGTCAATTTGAAAGATATCATCATCATCAAGATCTTCCGATACTTTATTATCTTCTTCAATCTATATATATATTTCTAGCCAATTAATCTCGTGTTTGGAGCTCCGCCGTTGTAATTGGCGAATTCGTCAGGAATTTACGTTATCAATGTGGAAACCGGTAGTTGGGAATTATAACGGGGATTTCGCTCTAATACGATTAGCAAGTTTATAGAGTCGTAGTAGAGCTATCGATCACGAGAAAAAGTTACCGTAAGGTACGGTACCCCCGAGACCATAATTCCGACTTTGAAATACAAATACTCGTGACCTATTGAAAGTTGCCCGTAAAGTTTGCACAATTCCCTGAAAACGCTGGTGCAAGCGAAACCATAAAGAGCATTTAAATAGCTGTTCGCCATCGTACCAACTATACGCTTTATTGCGGGGTCGATTTTTGACTCGAAACTTCCATTTCGTACATCCCGTTTAAATTTCATCAGGCCAATTAGGATGTTTGCGTTAAAATCCGAAATAGTAATAATTAATTTCTGATGATATTGTATGTGTAATTTTCATTACATCTCGATTCGCACACACACCTTTATATATATATCATATTAGTATGAAATAATAGTAATTTTATCGAAAAGCACACTTACTTTTTTTTTCTTTCGTAATTATCTTTTTTCGACTTCAAGTTTTTATCGCTGTGGAACTTCCGGAGCAAAAACTTTACTTCCATCGGAGAGATATACGTGAGTTTCAGATTCAATTGTTCCGACAGCAAGACGAAGAAGAGTCAGAGATCTACATGATTGGGGGAGCTTGAAACCTTCACAGCTTTCACTTAATCGTGCTCAGTGCCTTAGTGCTTCTAACTGGTCTTTCTTCTATACTGCAGTAGTAGAAAAAAAAAGAGAAACGCGAAAATAGAAATAAAGGACCCCCTCGGTGAGGTACTGAGAGCGTAAACGTTATTTCTGCTTCTCCGATGCTGTCGTTCGAGAGATCGACGATCTTTTTAACCGGACGAAAATGGCTAATGAAGCATGTGTTGATAGCCACCGATAAAGCTCGAAAAAGTTGCCCTTAAAAGCTCCGAGAAGATAATGTTTGGAAGGAAATTTTCAAACGAAAAGAATGATCGTGTAGTTTAATTTAATTCGATGCGTAACTTGAAAAGGTACACGCTGGCGTAATCAGAGCTTAAATGATCCTTTTTTTATAATATTTATCGTATCTTTTCTATATTTTACATCGATATTCCATTTTTTTACATGTGTCCGAACTGGGCGAATAGCGGATGCGTTGCTAGGAGACTTGCTCTGTTCCTGCCCATGTTGTTGTTGATGTTGATGTTCGTGTTGGTGTTCTCATTGGCGTTCGCGTTCGCTGATTGGGATACCGGGCCGTACATTGGATAAGCTGGGTAGGGTGCCGGCGCGTAATCGAAACCCGGGTACATGCCATAACCGTCGAAACCAGGATATTGGGCGATAACGCCGGCTAGGACCTGCAAACGGTAAACAAATTCAGCAACAAACTAACGATAAAATTTCAGGAGCATGATTATATTTCCTACATTCGTTAATTCGAACGAAATAATTGGTGAAAACTATGGAAGAATTGAATTAAAATAATTATTCCTAGTCAACATTCTGAAAACGATTAAAAACTATTCAGAATCATTTTTTATTCATTTCTGCTTTATATAGTTGCAAAATATTTTCCGATGACTCTTTTAAAATAAAGTTTCGTTTAAAAGCTTCGCCGCATTCGTCCCGCTAGAAGATTCTTTAGATAAATACATTCACTCCAAGTTTTATCTGAGGCTACTCTTGAAAGCTTTTGAAAAGTTTGAAAAAACTAAAAATGATTGTCACAAATATTGGCGAATCCTTTCAAAGCAATGGAAAGTCGATTGATCAGAAAACATTACCATGCATTTTATTGCTAGCTGATTTATTTATAATTATTATTAATATCTTTTTTTCATTATTTTGACAGAGCTTTGCAAAAGACTCGACAGATTTTTCACCAAATAATGCCGGAATATCAACCGGGGTATTAATCTCACGCCGCCACCCCGCGTTACCGCTTTGCAGTTCACTCCAATTTATTGAAAATTGTTTGTAATGGATTGGAACTTCAATTTATTAGACGCTTGACCGTGCAATCCGTTCTAACAGATGGTCGACTCTGTTATTAACAACTTTCGGTATCAAAATATATAACGTTTTGATTACTTTCATTAAATTGCATTACATTACATTGAGTCCGGGTAATTCGCGAAAATTGATGTACAATCGTTTCATTATATTAAAACGCGACATGTCGAGTTATGGAAAACGCGTTGAAACGTATCCTAGAGGCTTTTTTTTTTATATCGATGCGATTGGTGCAAATTTAATCTTCCAATTGTTTTTATGATATTTTTTAGTGAAACAAAATCCATTTCGTTTTAAAGAAATGTTCCTCTACTTAGATCTTTTTATTTTCAATCATCTTGTATTTTCCACTCAAAGCTAGAGTAGTTCACAAGAGTGACTATTTTCTTCTATATTATATCTACAGTGATATAAGAAATATTTAGTAACTTATAAAGTCCATTTGCCGCAGTGGGGACTGAATATTTAGAATTTGTTATTTCCGTATTTAATTCATTTCGCTAAATGTAGCGATAGAAATGATTAAATGTTTAGTTTTCACTGGACAAACAAACTTTAGTTAAAATTACCAAATATTTATTCAATGATTTAAATATATATATTATTATATTTACCTATTTTTCGATTAAAAAAAAACCGGATAAAAATTTAAAAATAAATGATAAAATTTCACATGCAAAAGTTGTAAAAATGTATTATGACGACAAAGATATATATTCGTAAATGATTTATGCAAACTTTAAGTATAAGTATTCGTTCATTGCGATTTTGCATTATTATTACGTTTCACAGACATTTTGAAAATTAATCATGCAAAATACAGCAGATACAGAATATCCAATGACCTTTCATAAAATATTTGTAAGCTGTCTTTGTTAAATATAATGAATACGTTTATGAAAAATAAAAACATCCTACAACATTCAAAAGTCGTTAATCTCTTCTGAGCTGAAGCTAGATAATATCATGAATTCGTTGCTTGTATTTTTTGTACGTGCTTACAAACTCTCCATCAACAGGACAGTAGAAACGCATAGAGAAGCAAATAAACGGTTTAATGCGTTTACAAAGTGTATATTTGTAGTTCGTAAGTCATTTGTAAGATATACACCAGGATCTTATGCACGAAAATACCACTTGTAAACGCTTTTTAAACACTCGGAAATTTTTGTCTAAAGTTTTTTTTGTCTAAAGTTTGTATTCAAAATAATGACATTGTTATCATAATATAACAGTTTATGAAAGAAAATAGGAAACTTAAGTAATTGTCTTCTTTTTCCTTTTAATATTCAAAATAAAATATGCTTGTAATTTCATTCTTCTCCTGGTCATTGCATGAAAACAATTTAAAAATGAATAATATTTCAATTACGTTTCGGTAATAATATTTTGGCCCTTCAACAGATTTAATTAAATACTGTAAAATTAAAAAAAAAAAAATGCCATACAAAATTAAATCTGTACAAAAAAAAAAAGAATCATATACATGACACTTAAATAATATTAAAAGTAATTGTTTATGAAAAGCAACGAAAGAAATAAAAAAAAAATATTGAATGTTTTGAAGGCCATATTGAAAAGACGAATTTTTTATAAAATATATTCTTATCATATTAACCTATTTAGTTGTAATAATAATAAAAACAAAAAGTAATAATAATAATAAAAAGTAAGAAGTTTTGAAAAAACAATGAATACTTAATAATATTTAAAATCATATCATTTATAGGAACACAATATTGCCATAGTAATTAAGGGGTAATATCGCCTTGTGTTCCAAAAAAGTCGGGTCATATATTTCTGAATTTATTAAAAATAAAAATGACAAGATTTATTCATATTCGGTTTCATGCTTATGAAAGTATATATGCCTTAAAGTATATATAAATATATATTTTTTTACGACTCTTTCAAATCAAAATGGCGTCAGGTCAGTGGCCTCAGTAGTAAGTCTCTCTACTTGTTGGACGTAACGGCACAGGTTGCAATTTTGGAGCAAAAAGGTAAAATGTTGTCTTCAAACATGCCCTAAAATCTACAGTGACTATCGCATGATTTTTGCAAACAAAAATTAAAATTCAACAAAAATTCAAATCGTTGCCTTTCAATTTAATAATAATTTTTGGACGACATCCTACGATACCTACTAGATTTTGGGCCATATTTTAAGAAAAACTTTTATTTTTTTTTCGCTCCAAAATGCGACCCGTAGAGGTACGCCTAAAAAGAAGAGAGGCGTACTACTTAGAGTTATATAAACATACCTTATTGTTTCTCCATCCGTATATTGAATATAGTATGTAAATCTAATTTATTTCTTGGTATATTTTTCCGAATCCATTAGAAATGTTTTAATAAATTAACAAAAATATTTTAAGTTTCGGTCATAGATTTTGAATATATATATTACACGTATATAAACTTTATGTAATACGTAGTCGACAAATGACAACAATAACTAATATAATTTTATATATGTTAGTACTGTATTTTATAAGGACTTTTATATAAGTTTGCATACCTCGCAGAAGATACTAAACGAACACACACACACACACATATATATATATATATAGTAATTACTGTCGATATAAATTCTATATTAAATATATATAATGAACCAAGAGAACGTATATATGGATGCATTTTTCAGATACGTATAATTTTTGTATGATCGTCAGAATTTTAGAATTTTATATATATATATATATGAAATATATATAAACATTTAAATGAATACGTGTCCAAAATTCTGACGATCATACAAAAATTATACGTATCTGAAAAAAAAAAATATATATATATATATATTATTAATCGTCAAATTCATTTATTTCCAAACACACATACAATATATGAATAAGAGAATTTTCACTGCAAGAAATTTAGAGAGTAATATTTAAATATCTATTTATATACGTTCTCTTGGTTCGCTTAATATACTAACTATATATACTATATAGTTAAATAGTATATGTACTATTTATATAATGAATGATCATAAACCATTTTCTTAAATCACCCGTTTTTAATCCAGTACCATGCCGAATAATGTTAATTCTACATATATATGTATGCTGAAATTTATATGCAATCATGGGGGTGGTAATGTACAGAATTTTTATATATTTTGTATACCATTTACATGACATGTTACCATACTGTTTGATCAACTCTGATTTTGAATCTAATTTTAATTCCTCCAGATTTTTATAAAACATTGCTAAAAAAAATTGCTTGGAATACTTTAACTTCATTACATATCTATAATCAGTCATTAAAATTCTTAACGTGTGAATTAAACTTTTGCTATGGACACCCATATATACATGAAGTGATCATATATGTACACATATGTGATCACATATATGTTATTCAAACACGCCGTTACATATGGATTAAACGTTTATAACCAGCCCTTAAGGCATGCATAAAGTAAGCAATACGATTATGAAACATTTGCTCTCCGCGATATTACCTCAAACAGACGAAATACTTCACCGACTTCGGTACCGAGTAATATCGAGCGATTTATTGGATTAGAAACAAATCCGAACAAAGGCTTTTGCGGCAACGTTGATTGGATTTGTTTAATAAGTTGCTTATTGCCTTGGTCGACAATTCGCAACGACGCTGTAATCTTGACGTTTTGAGTAGAGGCTTATGTCATTAAAACTTAGATCGAGTTTGAAACTGAGCAATGCGGATGGCTCCTACGCGTTTGCTTGGCTTTGCCCTACGCGCGAACCGATAATTATTCGCTTCGGATTTCCGGCGCCGAGAAC
>JAPYZR010004608.1:0-13679 GCA_030522945.1 Trichopria nigra | reverse complement strand
TGTGTATATTGTGTACGTTAATTTCATTTTAGTGTGCACATATTGAAATTTCATGCATAATTCCGTTATATATTTCATATAATATCTATATGTTTTTAACGATCTTAATCTTTTCATGAAATACAGTTTTTGTAATTATGTGCGTAAAGTAGTTTAGACGCCCGATTTCAGTGCGTAAAGTCGACTTTTATGCATGCTGGAAGATGACATGCGTAAAGTGAAAAAGTCGTGCGTAAAGTTAAAATATGTTGGCTGATTGGGAAGAGAAGAAAAAATAATGTCCGATTTAAATACTATGCATTACCATTGAATTGATATCATTATAGTGCGTTAAAAGTGTAGCTAAGGTTTATCCCTTTCGGCGTAAATGATTACGAATCTGACATGACTTTTACCAAATTCAAAATGGCGAATCCAATATGGCGGACAAAGATTTTAGAAATGCCTCCTTTTTGAACAAAATTTGCTACTTGGGGGTTTTCGTGGTCGCTAATAACGAATTCGATCTCAGATTCAAATTTTATATGAGAGTGAAGTTTCACAAGCGCTCTTCTTAAAATGTACATTTCTAATATACATTTACATTAAATTTAATGATGTACTGATTTAAATCCAGTGTGCACTAAACGTGCATGACATTTTGTAAAAAGCCACTTACAAAAAATGTATAATCTTTTAAAATCTCGTAGATATTGTAATTTTGTTGGTTTTTGCGACACTTGATTGGGTATCGTTAGTGAAGCAAGATCTTTGTATTTTCAATCTCGATCTCGTTGTCAATATGAAGACAATTCGCTAAATGGAGACTTCAAAATATTTGCCAAGTCTAGGCAAATCAACCCAATTCACGGTTCAATCTAATATACAATCGAAATTTCAAAAACGACAATCCATACAATGTAATCCCTGGTAGAGATTGAATCTAGTTTCCAGAACAGACCATTGAATGAATTCCCTAGGAACAGCTTAGGCCTGTTGGGGAAAGCTTAGTAGGCCATTGGCAACTATGTAATGTTTTGGTCGACTAGTTTCCCGCCCAGTCTTACGCGGCATATGGCCCAGTTGGGGCGGCGAGTGTACATTATTGTAAATAATAGAGCCTTGATAGGCCTGTTCGGTTTTATGCCAGAATGTTATCGAGGAAAGTGAAGAATAACCCCGTTTTTCCTATGTAAAATGTGTTTTTCATTTATATTTGAGGTTACGGTTTTTCCTCACATTTAATTGAATTAAAATAATGCCCGTTTTGATTAAATAAAGGTGGTAAATCTTAAATAATTATCATTCATTTACATTGTAATTATAATTTTAAAGAATGTAGTAATGAACCAAGGATACCAAGAATAAACTTTATCTACTAACCTGAAAATCCCATACGCCCTATCTATATTCGTGTCAATGCCTGCCATGTTTTACGAACCTAGTAAAAACCGAGTTTACCACTGTAGGCCTATAATTCCTAAAAACCGAGTTTACCACTGTAGGCCTATAATTCCAATCTAGTAAAACTTGCTTCAATTCTACAAGGCCTGGCAGATTTTTACTAGCCTAGTAGAAATAAAGTTTGCCACTCTAGGCTTATTATTCTAATCTCGTAGAACTTGCTTCAATTCTACCAGGGATGGTTTTTCAGGAAACTAAATAAAATTTCTATGCTACACAAGGATTTTTCGTAAACAATTTCAATTTTCACATTAGTGATTTGAAATTATTTATTTATAACATTACATTACTTGCATGCCTGGTACATTACAAGACCAGCCAGTGTATTGGACCCGCCATTTTGAATTTTTAAATTCTCATTTTGAATCAGCGGCCTAAATCATCTTACAGAATTACATGTTCCATGATTTTTTTAAAAAGACTTTATTTTTGTTCCGATCCCTCACAGCTTTTACTAGTAAAAATCGTCTTATATATTCGCCTCAATTTGAAACAAGAATAGAAGGGAAGAGGCAATGTTCTCGAACTATCGTCAATAGTATTTACATATATGTATATTTACATTTATATATAAATAATGCTGTTGATTAAGACAGTCTCATTCTTCATAAGCAAAATAATAGATATTAGCTTAATTTGTTTAAAACGTTCAGTTTATAAATTTACTCTTTTTTAGAATTTAGCAACATTCGTTCACAATCTTTCGGCTGCGGATTATGTAATATGCAATCAAATCTGGAGAGTTGAGAATTGATTTAATTAGGTCATGTTCGGTCATGAGTCAAGATATAGCTTATAGAGAATGCGCAACGCTGACGAGTTTCGTCATAATTATAAATAAGTAATATACACAAATTCTGCTATTTTTCATTTTATTATAAGACAATATTAGAAAATTCTCAATCATTTCGTTTTCCATTATACTTGATACATCAATTACTTTTAATTAATGGTTTTAAAAGCATCGTCGAGAAAGTATAGATCATTATGCAGTTGGTTTGAAAACTGAAGATTTAAAATCTTTGAAAAGGGATACGTAGGAGATACCCAATAGATTATATTACATTAATATCAAGAATTAATAAAGTCAATAAATACAAAACATAATTTATTTTTTCATTATTAAAAAATAATTGTTGGAATAAATAAACAATACGTAGTATATTTTAATTTTATATTTTGTGAGTAAGAACTGTTTATACGTTCTAAGTAGCAGAATTGGCGCAAATGTAATTAAACATTTTCGAACAGTTGCTTCAAGCGGCAAGGCGTGTGGTGGAAGGTACTTGACTCAAGAGACGCTGCAGTTCCTCTGCAATAAATTGCAAACGCAAATGGATGGTCCTAAAACATCTTGGTGTAATGAGCTTCGACGGATATTTTGAATGTCACTCAACCAATTTCCCCCATTTTTTATTTTTTCAATTTTACATTTTACAATTAAATTTTATACAAACATTACGATAAAAAATTAAATACTTTGCGGAAATAACACGAAATTGCAAAATTTTCAGCAGATTTCGTTTTATTTTTACATAGAAAAATCAGCGCGACCTCGAAAATAATAGAAATTGTTATTTTCCGTGTACATTTATAAATATGAAAGTAAGGTATGCAAAAAAAACTGCTTAAATCGGAAGACGTCATTGTTCTTTAAGACGATGTAAAGATTTTCTGAAAAGCGTATGTACGGGATTATGACAAACTGCAAGAAATTGTTTATTCTATAATGAACCGAGATTGCACTTCATTTTTAACGAGCTCATTATTCAAATCATTATCGCTATTCAACGGCATTGAAACAAGGAGTTATATTTTACTGAATCTGCACGGAAAATACATTGCAGTTTTTGAGGTCATTATTTAAGAAAATATATCTAATTATATCTGTTGATTAATACTGCCGAATTTTGTTTAATGCGACTTTTATTTTAAAGTTTAAATATAATAATACGATTAATAACATATGTGGTACTACTTGATAAATATTAATGAAAATGATGAGACGTGAATGAATGACGACACTGGCTCTTGCGATAATTAAATCGTAAGGATAAAATACAAACATATCATGTGACGTCAAAATCAATGTTATACTCATTAATTTTCGCCGGATAATTATTAATATGTTACTAAAAGATGTCACGATGACTTTCGATGATCTTATTAAATATTGAACTGCCGGCAACGAGTAAAGAGTGCTAAAGTACATACATAAAGTTAACGATATATATATATATATATAAATTTTTGACAAACACTTCTGTGTATGAAAAAAAATGTTAATCTGGGAATCGAAATGTGTTATGAATTTATACAGTCATTATTTTATTTGCTTAATTCCGATCTGCCAGATGTCAAATTATATAACGGCTCGTATTAAATTGAATAATGTATATTACACGTACGTACGTCGCTGCATATCAATATGTGGCTGCGTATTTCGCGTTGACCGTATTTTAATTTAATTAATTTATTTAATTTATATTTGAGCTCGCGCGATTCATTGGGTATCCTGGTGCCGAGTTAGCCTATCTATTTTCTCCGTAATATTTGCCCGAATGAATGTTGTATACAATCGAAATCCATGATTTGCATTTATTTTCAGTTTTATATTAAGATATTGATTGTAGTTGTCGATATTTGCGATTCGATGTTCAAGGAAGGAATGTAAATTATAAGTTACAATGACCTCAAGTATATTCGAAGAAAGGTCGATGTTCCGATTATTTTTTTTCACATTCCTTACTAGACTGTTATATAGCTTCAGTGTGATTTGAAAATATAATTGAGGTAAAAATGAAAATCGACATTTTTTATCAATAAATAACACAAAATATTTATGCTCTAGCTCACCATATGTCAATGTTTGTAAAATGTAATATTCGATTATTACGAAATGAATTTATAGAATCGATTCACAATCAGCATACGTTGAATGATAAACAGTATGAAATTGTAATATAATGATGAATTAATTGAAATTTCAATTATAATTTAAAATACCTAACGTCATCATCATTATCATCATCGTACATCGACCACCAAACATTTTGAAAGAATACAAATCAATTACGAAAAACTCCGATTTTTTACTCATTTAACAAGCCTTATATTATAATTAAGGAGTAGGAATTTTTGATCGAAAATCCTCTTCTTACTATTATCGGGTATGCTCAACTTTTCATATTTTACTCTCAGCATGATCAATTTTCTTAAGTTCCGAAAACTTTTCACCATTCTAGATGCCATATTGTATTCGCAATTTTGGGTAATGAAATACTGACAAGAGATTCAGAATCAACGTCTTTAAAACTATAATAATACAGGATTTCATCGAACTATTCTTGGTTTTCGAATTTCGGTCCGCCATATTGGATCCGCCATTTGTCATTTTGAAAATTTGATGGTAGAATTGGATTCAGCGTCCCCAACAATGTGCGGACAATTCTATTGAGTCCTGAACTTTTGTCAAAATTTGTTCGACATATTTGATCCGCCATTCTGAATTTCGAAAATCTTACACTAAAAGGATCAAAGTGAAAAGTCACAATTTTTAAAATTGCAATGACTTTTACGATGAAAACAAAAAATGTGTTTTTGTGGAAACATCACGAACAAACTGTTTTCATTAAATTTTCATATTTTTTTTTATTACATAAAAACCGGCATATTTAATTTTCGATTAAAAACTCCCACTCCCTAATGATAATAACGAGGTTTTAAAACGAATAAAAAATAATCCGAGTTATTTGTCGTTAATGAATTAAAACATCAGAAAATGCATCATGTACCGTTCGGTAGCTATCGAAGGTATACCCTAAATTTATAAAGCTATAAATAAAATCATCAATCGCCTATGTCACCAATTAGCGTGCGAGAAACAATAATGACTGTGGAAGAGCTGGTACAAGTGTCGAACAGAAGTAGCAAGTACGAAAGCGAAATACCGTGTTATTTAGTGAGGTATGTATAGGTGCAATCTAATGAGCATGGTTCAGTTCACATTAACTGTACCTATTAGATGGCAAAGTTTCAACTCGGTTAGATTAGGTTTGCCGGGGAATGGAGAGTTGGCGAAGTTTTAGACAGTAATCGACAGTTTAAACTATGCCTTTATAAATACGTTTTATTAATGCCGTTACTTGTCGACATTTAGTCAACGTTTTCAACAACGTGAAAACATGCTATTTCAAAGTTTTCCATTCTGCAAAATTCAACAGTTCAATCCTAATAAATTATATATATATAAGTACAATACACATTTTTCATCAATGATTTTGATGCAAACTTTCGGGACAACAGTGGTAATGCAAAAAGTAGTCACTTCGAGACTCAATTTACGAAACAAAATCGACTCAACATTTCTTTTTCGTCTCCGATTAATCCAAATACACAAAGTCAAAAAATAAAAGAGGGCTACGATATTTCAAACTAGTCAAGCTCCGACAAAATCAAACTCGAGCACGGTAATTAAGGGCAAACGAAAAAAAAAGTATACAGCGCCCTGCAAAAGACCTGTAGCCACTTAAATTTTATACGAACGCGTCCTTTTTCGCCACGCGCAAGCCGGAAGAGTGAGTCGCGCCCATTCGACTTTATTTATTTCGCTCATTAAGCGTCCCGTTTCGGCGAACAAACTTTTTTAGCGTTTCCCCCAGGGCGAGAAAGATAACCACGGCGAGCAAAGAACGATAATATTTGTCTTCCATCACGGCAACTTTATCGCCCTTTTTCGCCCCATTGACGTAACCTCGTAGGTGCGGTCATTGTTTACAGCCTGCGAAAATCACAGTTTCTATAGTGTTGGACATCTCGAGTTTCAAGTGATTTGTGAACGGCGAGTTCTTTTCTTTACTGTTTACAGAAACGATGATTACATTGGCTTATTTGTAAAGTAAAATTGAAGCGAATCAATCATCCAATATCTTTAGGTGAACGACTTTGACGTCCCTTCGATCGATTTCATTGGACAGGTTACACTTGCTGAAAAGATTTTTTTTGTCGCCTAGAAGATGTTCCGCGATAAAAATGCAAATGGCAGGGGGAGTGAGTTCAGGACAATGTCAACGGCTAAAGTGATTACATAAGCAGAAAAAAAGAAAGAATGGCGAATGCCTTTTTTATCACCGTTTCATGCAGAAGATCTCGCTTTTTATTGCGGAATAAAATACAGTTATTGTTCCTTAGATGACTTCCGTCAGCTTTTTTAATAACTTCGCACGAACGAATTTATTGAGATTTTCCGCAGATACTTCCTGCTTTCGCAATAAGGATTCTTTAGATTCGCTTCGTAACAAGTTTCGTGAAATACACGCGGTTTTTATCGCTCGTAAAGGACCATACACGTCATTTCGAAGTCGTACTCCGAGCGTAAAAACTTAATTTTTAACAAAACTTTTGGATAATTCATGCGTTAGTTTCAAATTTGTCTCTCGTTCAGTGGATTTGCTCCAACAATTAGAGGAAGAAATTAAATATGTACAAGAACATTAATATATAAAGTAATCCGTGTAAAACCAAAGTTTTATATAAAAGTAATAATTTTAGAATAAAAATTGCATATAAAGTACACTAAGGTGAATAAAACGAGACTAGTTTTAAGAGTTCCATTTTTCCGTTCCATTTATTACTTGGGCGGTGATCATTTCATAAAATGAACGAAGCAGGCGTTTTATAGGTCTACAAAATTTCACTCTTTCCGATACCATGTTCAGTCTGCGCTTTTAAAAGATACTGAAGCAGGACTATGATCCTATTAAGTTGATATGTTGGAACGACCTACTCTTATATACATATAAAAACGGGCCATCAATACATGGTATAGGATTACTATTGTCATCTCTCGGGAAAACTATAATTAATTGAATAATAAATCGATATATTTTTGTTTATATAGATTCAAATTAATCATTTAAGTTTCGTATGCTAAAAAGTTATTATATGTAAGAAATAAATGATCACACACATACACACAAATATATACACTTTCAGGCGAGTCGGTGGTTCCTATCTTGTATGAATATTTTTAAATTTTGCTGTCGTTTCAACCAAAATTATTGAAATGTGATAATTAATTGACTGATTGTAGTTTCGTTAGTTCCGTGTACGATATCATAATGTAGTGTGATTTACCGACATGCGCTGCAGTTTTACCCGCAGATATTGATTATGTCTCATAATTAATTCATCTAATAACTTTAAGTGCCGCATTGATTGATTGAACCGCGCTCTACATTTAGAAGAGTAAATAACATTGTCTTCTTATTCTGCTTTAAAAATCAATAATAGGATTTGTCCAGATATCATATATAATCACTTGGGAATCGCTACAGAATAAATCTTTAATATCAATTTTTCTTTCAATTCTAGTCTCTGTAATGCCCTTGTGAGCTGCGAGAAAGTTCGACGTTTGAAAAAGAAACTGAAAATTAGAGGGAAAAACGTCAGTCCATCGTGTTTTTGTGATTCGATGATCGAGATATAACGCCATTTTAGGCTCTAATCACACCACACCTATAGTCGATCGTAAACTTTGAACGTCCGATGTATACCTAACGATCAGCACATTTGACGCCAAATTGCTGAACAAAATCGGGAATGGCGAAGCGCCTCGCGCCAACTTCTTGTGGCCCAAATGTCCTACTATATTACTACAAAAACAGTCAATTAAGTTTATGATGTCGTTTAAATCTGCAATGTCCTTAATGTCTATTAATCATCTCGAGAAAACATCAAAGTTTGCGTAACGATCGATATTGAATCCGTATTTGCACATTTCGTTATATGTACATAATTCTATTTTATCCGACAACCATCAGTAGTAATATCTCTTATATATCTCAAGTTTTTTTTTTTGTCATCGACGGCAAGTGTGAAATAAAACATCGATAAACCTAAAAACACAAATCATTGTATTCCCGCATTGTCAGGAAACTGGAGTTTTCGATGAAAGTAGTAAAAGTTAGACGTAGTCCTGTTCACTGAATGGCGTCATTAATAACAGCAAAGTGACCATCATTTCGATGTTGGTGAATAGGAGAAAACGATAGGAGTGGACAATTTACGATCGTAACTTCTCTTACATCATCTTTCGTTGGCTTCACAAAGGACGCTGAAATTCGGTCTGTTTTATTTCATTTGGCATCTGCATTGTGTGTGAAATTAATGGACTTAATATTGTTGTATCTATGTTACGATCAAGAGAAAATAGTTTTATTTATTTTATTTATTTTTTTTTTATTTTATTATATAGTAAGTATAATACAATATATATATATAATAATGTATAAAATTATATTTTAAGGTAGTTTAAAACTATACATGAAATTATACATAAATAGTGTTTGAATTGAACTTAAAGAATAAAAATTCAGATGATACGCGGGAGAGACTGCTACCTCTCTTGATAATATTTCTACACGAAAAATAAAGAATAACGTCAGATTCATGTGTGTGCCAGTATTAGAGAAACAAGGGATAACGTTTTAAAATCAATACTTCGAACAATCCTTAAAAGAAAATCGTTTATTTAACGGCAGGCGAGAGCGGTAGCCGCGTCACTTGAAATTGCGCGCACAAGTAACATGGATGACGTTTTTAGCAAAAGGCCACATTGACAATTTCAAAGACTCGCGAATATCAATTTTCTCGCAAATTATATCTAGTAAAACTTGAAATGATATACGCGTGCAGCCCAACGGTGGAATAATTCGAAGCATCGGTCCACGTTTAAGAAGACTATATAGACTCGTTTAAAGGCGAAAAGTTGGCCTGGAATCGAACTTAATCGTATTATACGGCGGAATATCTAGAGGCAGTTATCGTCGATCAATTTCTGTGCGATCTGCACGCCACGCAGAAGTTAACTTGTAAATGTAAGTAACGATCTTCTGCGACGTTCTGACGATGTTGCCTGCTGTACGACGGCTAGATTGGAAAAGTTACTTGAGCTGAGCGTTTCTCTTTATCTGTCTCTCTTTCTCTCTCTTTCTCTCTTTCAAAATTTAAACACTCTTCTTCTCTTTTGTTCAATCCCGACGTCTTTATATTGTCCTTTCTCTCATCGACGTCTCGTTCCAAATGTTTCACCGGGTCTCTCTCTCTCTCGCCTTCGTCGTTTTTAGCCCTCTTTTTTTGGCGCTGCCAAGTTTCTTTCTTTCTCTCTCCATAATTTGCTCGAAACCGTACCGTGGGGTTGGTACGGCCGACGTTCGATCGAGCGAACTTTGATAATAACGTTCGTTTCCGCCAAACTTTTCGTATTTATAACTCATGGATCTTTTTTCCTTCTCTCGCGGGGAAGAAGCGTTTATTTTCGCGAGGTTTCGATTGTCTTTGGAGAAGTGACTGCGCTTTATAAGTTAATTGCATGATTTTCTCTAATGCCGACATTTCTTTAACAATAATTGCGGGTTTATCGGCGAAAGCAGAACTGGGGAGGCTTATAGCACGACGAAATACTCGGCTGAAATGGGTCATCGTTGAATTTGGGGCTCCGGGTCGTTGTTCAATACTATTGTTGTCAAGCGAATTGGTCCTTTTAATTAAAATTAGTTTGGCATTTGTTCGGCCTGAAACGACATAAAAAAAAAGAACTTCTAAAGGTGCGATGTGTTTTATGTATATACGTTTCATGTGGCACACATGGCTCTAGTACGAGTTGTGTGTTACGTAATTGCGGTATTCCTGATGGATAGTATTTTTTTTTTCAAAAGTAACTTTTAAGAAGAGTTCTATTTTTAAGTATTTTTATAAATTCTTATAAATACTAATGTAATCAACGAAAAGTTTGTTGACTGTTTCAATTTCAATTGACTGGTGAAAATGGTGTCCAAATTTACCCTTCAGTCACGCTTTAATAGGCGTAAATTACATTAAAAAGACATTAGCGTGACGTACCAGGACTATCAATTATCAAGACGCACGAAATTACTACTTCTCTCGATGATATGAATATAGATTTCCGTATATTAAAATATAATGAAATTGAACATTAAGAGATTGACGTTTAAAAATGACTAATTTCTTCTTTACTCTATACACGAGCGACGCAACTTTCTATAAAATAAATCGAACGTTCACGTCGTTTTATTTTCATAAGGCGCCTTTTTATCGAGTTGCTTTGATCGTACACCGCAAACTTAATTAAACTTCGATACTCGTAAAAATTAAAGGAATTTCTCGATATTTTAATATTCTGCGCTCTTTTTTTCTTGTTATTTTTCCTCGCCGCGGAATATTATCCTCCATTTAATCCGAGATAAAAGAGACGATACTTGACAAGTGCTCTTTGCCATTTTTCATTCGCTGATCTATATGTAGGTATATATGTACATATGGGCAGTAGAGTTAATTTATCAAATTTTCATTTCAATAGTTGCCCTGTCATGCCGGCGAGCTTTGTCGACATGTAGACACTTCACTTTCGGTCTGTATGAGCGGGGCTTGAAAACGGAAGAAGATATTAAAGCGTATATATCAAACCCTCTGGCGTTGGCAGGGTGTTCCAGTAGTCTTCTGTGTAGTGTTACAAAGTCACGCCAATTCCTGAAAATGTCATTCTACAAATAAGAAAATCTTTTTTTTTTTTAATAATATCTTTTAATTTTATAGTTTATTACCGCGGAATGTTATTTATGTAGTTATTACAAACTTTCACTGCTAATGACGGTAATTTTATTTCCATCTATACTGATTCAGTATATAGTTCAACGCGTTCATCTAAGAGGATGAATAAAAAAAAAATTCTTGTTATTTTTAGATTTTTATCAATTATAATGGAAAATGTTATTTTTACTCATTTTATTCCAAATATTTTTCATATCAACAATCACTTTTTTTTCAATTTTATATAGGACGACGCTTTTTGAATTGTAATTCACATCAATTTCGTGATTCCATTAACGGAACGTACTTTTTCCTTTATCATATATATACTTTCTACCCTTATGCGTTCACTATTTGTTTTTGGATTTCCAGTCGCTGTAATTTATTTTTCAGTTTTTGTTGGCTATTCGACGAACAAAAATAGAAATCATCCGCTCATTTACTTTAAATGTTTGAAACCAATTTTGCATCATTTCTAGCCAAACCCTAATTAGGTCACTTTTTAAAGGAATTACTAAATGTACAAGTAAAATCCGGCTTTAAAACCACCCAACAATATTATATACTGTAATATGAATATATTTTGTAAATAATACATATATATATTCATATTTACAAAATGGATTTTCTCTCAAAGAGTGCAATTTCAATCCACACACGGTTGTGTTTAGTTTTCATCTAAAAATGTCGTTATAATTATATATAAAATTTTAAACATAATTAAAAATAAAAAATCCACCTGTTTACCGTGTAAAAATGAAAAGTCACACGCACAGAAATGGCGATAATTTTCATTGCAGCTGGAGTAAAAAATCACTAATGGAAATGTAAAGATTTTCTTCAAAACATCGTTCTATATCCCGAGTAGAATTTTGAGAGTGTCACTATGGGTCCCAGCCAGAGCCCTTACTTTAAGCGGGTTATCCTGGCCAGGACCCTATGTGTCACGCTCAAAATTCTATTAGGGATTGTATTAAATAAATTATGTTTTATTGTATCAAGTAAAGAAACAACTTACGAGAAGTATTTATACGAGTCTACGCGAATGTTATCATAAAAGTGAATTTCCCTTATATTTTAGACAGACCTATTTACGGTGCTGAAATAATGCCGATTACAGACGACACGCCGCAAGGAAATTACGTGTGACATTTTTGGCACGAGTATTCGTATAATTTCTCGATTCTCCTAGACTGTGAATTTTATGTCTTCCATTATGGCGCATTTTTTAACGTTCAATGTCTCACATCGTTTAAAAAGAAAAAATGTCAAATGTACATTGTACATGAATTAATTCACGTTTAACAAATTATACAAATTATTTAACAAATTTAACAATAATTTCATCCAATATTCGATATTCCGTATACGTTTAATGAATTTAAAGTTTCAAAAATCACTAATCATAAAAAGTGTACATTTTATACCGTGTATACATTTTGATACGATATATATAGTTTCCAAAAAATCTTTGTTATTTTTAGATTTTTATTAGCATCGCGTTGCATTTTTACGTCGTATAAATATATAAGGTAAGTGAACAAACCGAATAACGCGTGCGAGGTATTGCATTCATGAATAAAGGTGTGTTTATTGGCGATTTTTGAAACGCGATTTTCCCCTGCCACCGGAAGAATCTACACCATTCTCTGGTCCGGAATTTTATTATCCCCTTAAATCTATATTTTACTCCCTGACATCATAAATATATAAGCTCTTACTTATTCGTAAAATGTGCGGGTACGAGGTTTACCATAAGCCAGAGAATATAACCTGATTTTATTACCTAATAATCAATAGAAATTGTCGTTTTGACTGTGCTTTTACGTCTCGCGGGCGCGTGCGAATACGCGAGATGGCTCTATTTGCAGGAAATTGCAAATATGAGCTTATGCAAATTCGACTCTGAATTATCGTAAACAAGTCTTTGCCGTAGTGTGCTATTGTTATTCGCGTACAAGTAATGTTTACCCGCTTTTGATGAAAATTTTAATCATATTATTTACACATTGGAATATATTATTAGTTATATTATTATTATATTTATTACAATTAACCAGTGATTGTACATTTAGCTTAAAAAATAACAGACAATGTGAATTCAAAGTTCATCATGTCTATAAAGTAATTATGATAACTTATCATGACAAATTACTTGAATTAATTTGATAAAACGTAGCATTTGTAAGATATCAACGTTGTATTTCAATGCTTACATTTTTATTATGTTAATATCAGATAACATTATGTGACATAAAACGACAATTAATATAGAAGCGAATATAATGCGACCAAGTAGACTCCCGTTTGGAAGAAATTGATTTTATCTTTACGAGTTAGAAAGTCGTTCTTGCGATAGTGGAATACCATTGTTTCAAGACGACTTATTCATTTAATAGGAAATCCTCTTGAAAATTTCAGACAAGTCGAACTGAAGGAAGAATTTAGGAGAAATGAGCAAACATGAATAACATGTAACGATTATCAGATTAAGTGGTATACAAGTGCGCATCTATATTAATGACGTTCGACACTTTTGAAAACATTAATTTAAAAAATTAATCTTTTCTACAAGATTTCATTAGATGTATGAAAGTTGAACTACCCTAGTGTAGTACATTTTTTTT
>JAPYZR010004607.1:0-12011 GCA_030522945.1 Trichopria nigra | reverse complement strand
AGAGTATTACTCTATTATTATCAGAGTAGCATAATGATGGTATCATGTAACATATTTTTTTTACCATCAATTTCTTACAATCTATTTCTCTCCGTGTGATAATGAAAGGAGAGGGACGTTGAATATTTCCTTTCTTATAGACAAGACAACAAAAGACATTTTGTCAAAAAATAATGATATTTAATCGTTTAAAATGACTACATATTTATATAAATGCGTACGAGACGTATAAATATAAATGTTGGAAAATAAACTGAAGCACGGAAAACCGAGCGAAAAGCGTTTAAACATTATTATTATTATTATTATTATACCTTCGTCAGTTTACAAACCGTTTCGGGCAAAAAGTACAGTTAACGCAAAGTATGCGCGTCCTGTAGGCATTAACTCGTCGCATGTATGCCTCAGTAAAAGTCGTTACAATCTCCTGGTAGCTCGTTCACTAGATGCACTCATGGCGATGAACTTTGACGAACTGCATTAAAGACTAGAACATCTCTCGTTACTTAAATATACCACGTCTCTGAATATTAAGTCTATATCACGCAAAAGATCGTTTTGTGCGTATATATATACGATAGCATTAAATGTCTCTCTCGAAAGTCTCGAAAGTGTCTTTTTATATCTGACATTTTTCATTTTTTGAATCTTTTCAAAGTCTAACCTGTGCCTCTATAGTCAATCGTACTTGCATAAATGAGTAACTTTATTATGGTACTTTCTTAGGGTGTTGTGGGGGAATTTAAGACATGCACACAGGTAACATTCGGTATACTAAAGTATACACGCGGCACATGCATGCTGTAATTTCCGATATACTATAAACAGGTATAAATGTACCGTTATGGAGAATTCGATGTTCGTGAATTTTTAATTTATCGGATAGTATCGGAGTATATCTCCAATTTTAAGGCGTATACAAGCAAAGAGTCTTTAGTAGAATACGTCGTATGGAATTGTAACATAATCAAATTGAATTCATGGCATTGGATGGGATTAAATGGTATCGAATATTTTATTCATATAGTATAACTTGGTTACTTTTCGATGCTGGTAATTAAATTTGGTACGGTATATCTTATTGATGTATGATTATCATGGATATATATGTGGTTGTATCGACAAGACTTTTTACTATGTATATAAATTATAAAAGATATCTCGTAATAACTGTTAAAACCGAACAATGCATTTTATGGTTCGAAGTTTTCGATTATGATAAAAAAAAAAAAAAAAATTTTGAAAACCCCCGAAAATCGTCAAATTAAGCAACACACTCAATGAACCAGACTTAAAACTGCCCAAAACAAACACGAATAAGTTTACATCAGTGACCAGCTTGAGTGCAAGTGTGCGGTCCACTGTTCTCGATGAGCGACGTACATCGAAAACGCAATTGTACAACCTCGATATATGCGCCGGCAACTGGTAACTCATGCATCCCTCGACTTAACGAGTATATACGCGCGGCATCGGCTATAAATATTAATTAAATTCCGTCGCGATCGACAATGTCGTTAATTGGTCGCGCACGTAAAAAATGCGCGTCCACCCGCGATAAACATCGTCGACCGAGTGACTCACACCCACCCCCTCCCCACGTCCTCGCGAAACTCTGCTCTTGGTGTGCAGTCGTATATATATATATATTGTTCTCATTGAGGACGGATTCGTGGAATTCCTCGCGGGGGCAGGTTGTTGTCACGGGCGTTTTCTTCTTCCGAGCCATGAACGACGGCGCAGTCGTAAAGTTTCGACAAGAGTTGCCTCACGGGGGGTGACGTCATCATAAGGACGCGTATGGCGATGTCGGAGTTACTTACTCGACGCTCTTCCCCATAAGGCGATGGATGGGCAAAAGCCACACGTCGAGCGAGAACACGGCCTGATGCCGTGAAATTGTCGCGATTGCGAAATTTAATGTACCCCCCACCACTTCCCCCATCCCATGGGTTGCGTCCTTTTCCGTTTTATGGGAGGTCGCATCATTGAGCAATTCATTGTAAAGACGACGAAATTCGTGGCGGGACCGCCTGAGTAGTATATAAGACTCGAAAGCTTTTCCCTTTCGCCGATGTTTTCCGGCGCGTTCGCCGCGGTGATGTCGTTAAAGCTATTTGTCATTAAGCCGTTTACGGGGGTCGGGCAAATACGGGTATAAATGAATGGAAAGTTGCGTATACCAGCATGCGTCGTCGTCTAGAAATTTGTCGGTCGCAATTAAACGTTGCATTTTACGAAAATAAAAATGGCCGCTATATGGAAGTACATAAATATATTACGTCAGTTTTTAATTTAATTGCCGACTTCTTGTTCGTTTATTTATTATTTATACGGTCATATATTTAAAGATTTGTATAGGAATTAATCTCGAGCGACGTCGAAAATGTGATAATTGAAGGGCCGTCGTCGTCGCACCGCTATTATACAGATCGGCATCTTTCATCGCTCGAGATAAGACATGGAGCAGATAGCTATTTGCGAACGCAATAATCAGCGCCGGAACCACGCTGGAGCGTACAATGTGATCAGTCGGTCAGGGTCGTCGTCGTCGACCGTTCCGATCTTACCATCATCCTCATAATGATCGTTATTTTCGAATTAATCGATCGACCGATTAATGACCGGCGATTTATTTATAGGCGACCTAAGATGCGAGAGCATTGATTTAGAACGGAGAAGCGGCCAACGGCTCTTTAATGTCGCCCACGCCGCCGCTGCTGCTGCTGTTGCTATATAGCATACAGTTCGATGCCTCCCCGTTGCGGGATTCCGGAGCGTGATGAATTCCGATGCGGAATCGCGAGACGGACGATTTGACCGAAAGCCGGGAGCACGATCCGCGACTTACTTTCCGCCTTTCACTTTTTTTTTTTAATTGTGTTTTTCACCGCCTATATTAATACAAAGCCAGGTTTTGCATTACTACGATTATTTCCTATTTAAGAAAGATAAGAGATGTATAAGATTTGAGTCTCGGATTGCCATTATCAGTTCAGCCGTTGTTCTCGAGCAAATACAAATGTTGAATTAATGTAAATTTTCATTTAAAAAGGCCATTGAGTTCGTTACCTTATATATACGTGTTCCGTACGATATTTTCTCATAAATAACTTACGGGAAAAGCGATTTATTTTTCGCATAAATATTGTATTTGAATATTCATTCGTATAAGCAAAGATATTACTCTCTTCTTGGAGTGAAATTTCACCAAGTAAATGACACGAAAAAAAGTCTGATATTGGCTTTCAATGATTAAGAAATAAAAAATGAACAAGAAATCACTAATATATATATATATATATATATATTATATATCCTATCATATTATATACTACGGTTCAACAAAAAAATTAAAATATTCAAGAATTATATATGTATATATATATATATATATATATAAAGGCGTACTTATACATGTCTACGTATTAATGATAACAAATTGACAGATAATAGATAACTTTATAGTATGATAATGTCAAATTTCGAATCTTATGTAAGATTTTACATACTTGAAATTATCAAAACTGCATTAAATGAATATTTTCAACTTATCTTTTTTTGACTGATGATTATGTTCTAAAACGCCTGGCCAATATTCATGATAAGGACCTAGGAAAAGTATTTTATAACTGTAAATTTTATAATTGCAAATCTTTGAACCTTCGTCATCAGGTTCGTGAAATGTATAAATATATAAATACATCAATATACGGTACTGTTGATAAGAGAAGATTCGATAATAAATATATATGTATTAGCAGCAGTTAATTGGACGTTTCAAGGAAAGCTCGCATAATTGAATTAATAAAAGGTGCAACCTTAAGTACCTATTCATTCGAAAAGCCGGAAGTAATACATTGATTTTCTTAACGGTTTTGCGAATGTGATTATATACATGTGTATACCCCTTAATGCGCGGACGCGTAAATTAATTGCACACGTCGATTGAGAAGATTTCATAGCGGTCGCGAATCCAATGAGAGTCTGCAATAAGGCATGCATATATACTTAGATATGTATATATATATATGCATGTATATACATCATTGACGTCGCGGTAAAGCGGTAATGAACTTAACCGACTGGAATTACAGGATTTCGATTCTTTGCAATTCTAAAATGTACGATTCTTCTTTTCTCGTCTAAACACGTTTGCCACGAGTCGGGGCGACGATATAATCGTTTATTATATAGCTGCGGCGAAGATCGCGAAGAAAGTTTACTATTCACGTGCATTTCTAGATCAACGGGTCGATCGTTTAATTAACTTGTGTCTGAAATGGTCGCCAATATGTCTAACCGCTGTCCAAAATACGATGCGGTGAACTCGCGAGTAATGCTACACTGAAAAACAATTTGTTATTTTCAAGTAAATATTTACTTGAATTAAGAAAAGATTTTCTTGAATGAAGTAAGATTTACTAAAAAGAAGGAAACCTTTTCTTAATTCAAGTAAATATTTACTTGCTATACTATTCAAGTAAGTATTTATTTGAAAATAACAATTTTTTTTTTCATTGTACAATGTTAAAAAGTAAATGTAATACACGTTTTATGTGGCTACAGAGGAAACTTCAGCGAACACGATTAATAAATGAATGAGAATTCACGTTAACGTCAATTTCGTACTTGGAAAATGCAAATTAAAAGATATTATATATCTTCGCGATTTTTTCAAATTCGAGTTATAACTCAGAATTTAATGAAAAGTCGATTCTCGACCAATTTAAAAAAAAAAAATGCAATTTTTTCACCTGAAAATAAATTTCGAAACGTATACGGGCGGAAAAATTGAATTTCAAAATGGCGACGTCCAATATAACGTCTTGGAGCCGAACATTTTAAATTAATATTAAAATTTTCCATGTACAACGATTTGAAGTTCACAAATTTCTTCTGCGAATGTGTTTATTACAGCTTTTGAGTCGCTGATAACGAATCCTGTCGTTAAATTTTACGAAATTCATGATGGCGAAGCAGACATGGCGGATGCCATCTTTCATTTCTGATTTCTGTGCAATTTCGTGAAGATTCGATAATTTCGTCTATAGTTTCATAATTTCATAATCTGTTTTAAATATTAGTTAGACTATGATGAATTCTTGCGAAGTAATCTTGATTGACAATATGTCTGAACATTTTGCGAGTAACAAAGACTATTGAATATATTAAAATGCCAATACTAGGGAATCTTTAAAAAAAATAAGTACCGTTTTGCCACAGCGATGATATATATATTAGAAAGATCCACAAATGCAAGTAAATCTTACGTATATACGAAATATCAAACGGAATATTTAAATGCCTCGCCGCCGTTCGATATAATCAAATCTTCGCTCCTTTCGCCTTTCTCCTTCGAATCTAGCGGAGAATTCGTTTAATAACGGATTTGAATATTTAAGATATGGTACGATTTATGTGCGGTAAATGTTGATGTACAGGACATTCTATTTTCTGGTAGAGTTTACTACACACGAAACTTGACAACAATTTTACAAAATGTACGTCAATGCATAGTTAATAATTCTTCAATAATTGCGTTTGTATTGAAAAAGACTTACAATTATGTCTAAAAAATGACAATTAATGCGAACATTATTTAAACTTTTTTTCTTTAATCTTTTTCCAATTATGGTAAAATCCGTCACTTCAAAATCGACTAATAAAAGTAATTGTTCTATTGGTATTTACTCTCTCTACCTAATTCAGTATATCATCAACCATAATATAGTGCACAATTCCGCTTTATCGGAATGTAATGGCTCAATCAAGGAATCGATTATCACACGTGTCTCGATTAAACGGGAAACAAAAAAACAAACAAAAATCGGTCGCCGACGGAACTTTGCCGGACATGGCCGAGCGGATGAGCAATTGGACACGTCCGATAAAATGCAGTTCGCGTCCCGATCGTGTAAAACCGTTAGAATAATAAGACGCCGGAGAAGCGATTTTCTTGCTTCCACGGCGGATTCGGCGGATAGAGGCCATCGCACAGAAAGAGACGGAACATAATACACACTATATATATACAGACGATGGATGCCATCAGGATGATGGTGCAAAGGAGTTCGATGCACCGACCATCGATGCCGTCATGTCGTGATTGACGACGAAATCTTACGTGACCTATACAACGAGCGCTTTGAATATATATACGTTAATTCAGCAAATTTTCGATACGATAATTTTCCTGGCGTTTTAAAATTCTCGAAATCATTGATAAACAGCATTTTACGCGACGAATGTGTAAAGTGCATAATTTCACACAAGACATTTATGCGATCCCATGCTCAGTACACTGAAAAAAAAATTTGTTATTTTCAAGTAAATATTTACTTGAATTAAGAAAATGCTTCCTTCTTTTTAGTAAATCGTTCGTAATTCAAGAAAATCTTTTCTTAATTCAAGTAAATATTTACTTGAAAATGACAAATTTTTTTTCAGTGTATTAAAGAGGTACTTGATGTACTTAAAGCATGCGTCCTATACGGTATTTTATGTAATAATGTGTGCGCGAAATAACGGAAAATGTACTCCACAAAATTTAAAAGATTTTGACTAATAATAAATTCAATTCGTTGTTTGTGAGAAGTTGAGTGCAATGAAGAAGTGGATACACTTTGATTTTATTGTACTACAAGTACTTGAGAAGGATGTCCAATATTAAATGTAATAAATTTGGAAGTAACTACAGTATAGTAACTATATATCCAAATAAGAATTCAATAGTTTTCAGTTGGTTCTTCCCGAGATGAATTTTGTTGCCAATTAATGAATAAAATGAGTATATTAATAACCGTGACAGGTGCTTTATTCACTGCATCTGTAAATAAAAGTAAAGTTGTGATTTTAAAGAAAAAAATAATACATCTAATTTGTTATGATGGTAAAAATAGCGTTAGTTGTTAGTTGCCATCATAATAAATCCAAGTTCTGTACTTGTAAAAATTAATCGCACAAAAGAATAAGGAGGCGGATTTGATGCGTGTCTATTAAAAGAAAAACGAAAACGGTTTAATTGTGCATGACGCGTAAACGGCGAAGGTGAGAACTCAATGATTCTGATAAGAGGATAATAGCACATTAATAATTTAATTTTAGCAAGTCACGCAATCTATACCTATACAAAATGCAATATTTATGAGAATTTCACCGACAATTAATAAACAGGGATCGCAATTAGCGGTGGCGTATCTTCGGACATGGAACTTTCTTCTGACGATAAATGAATTTTATCATTAATTATATATAGAAAGTAATTTATAAAATTTCCATAACTCCGAGTAATTATTAATTACCTAATGACTATACGTAATTACTACTTACTAGATTTTCTAAACGGTATTTCTAAGGGGAAGAAAAGATTGTAATGATTGCACAAATATGCACATCATCTATAATTTTCTTGGTTGTTTCGGGAGATGACATTTATCAATGGGAAAAATGAATGAATAAAAGTAAATTATCTACAGCCAATTTATCTGTATCATTTTAAATCACATTTTCATTATAAACGAAAGCAATATCCGTAATAAATAGGAAATGTGTAATGGTAGACAACATTGAAGTGAATTTAATCTAATATCACTGAAAAAAAAATTTGTTATTTTCAAGTAAATATTTACTTGAATTAAGAAAAGATTTTCTTGAATTAAGTAAGATTTACTGAAAAGAAGGAAGCATGTTCTTAATTCAAATAAATATTTACTTGAAAATAACAAATTTTCTTTTCGGTGTATGAATGCAAAGAAACTTGTGCTCTTCTTCGAGGTATAATGATTCACAAAAAATCAAAGAATTTTACCGACATAGGAAATTATATAGGTGTTCGGATCATTCATGAATTGCAACTTGAATTGTGTCTGCCTACAATTGATGCGATGTTTTACTAACCCATTTTACGTTCGATTAGTGTAATCATTCTTGTCTCTCTATATAGTGTCACTTGTTACCATACGAAAATTATTACGATCGTTCTAAGACCTACACTGTGATCTATACGACACACATAACCTATTTATCGCTTAAAAGAAAAATGATTAGCATTAATGTTTCGTAATAAGAACTTGGGAAAACGCATCATTAGAAAAGTTTCTGTGTATAAATGTATAGAAAACCATTAGCTTAAACGCGTCATTTCTTCTGTTTACATTTAATTACATGGCAATTTAATAATTTTTCAGCTTTTATTGTGATGTATTACGATCGAACAATAAATGTAGTTGATATCAAGAATATCGTCTGGAAAAAAATTAATTTTTTTTTTTGTTATGGGGCATTTGTAGTGGTTTAAAACGTAGTAAAGGTTAATCCCATCTTTTGCAGGTTACATAAAGCCAAAATAAACAAATGTATATACTGTCTAAAGTACATTTACACTGCACTACACGCAGATGCAGTAATTAATTTGATTAATTCAAATGTTGGCTTATTGACTATTGCATTTTCTCGCACAAATATAAGAATGAATAACCAATGAATTTATTTACACAAAATGATCTCATGTGTCTCTTTTATTCATTATTCATTCATTATATACAGAATATAATTGCCGTTTACGTTTATTAATAATTAGGTGTACTGGAAAATCAAATCATACATTGTTATAAAGACATATTTATTTACGTTGTCATAATAGAAACCAGTTTTTTTTTTTTTTATTTGCATGATGAAAATTGATTTTAAAGTCCATATAAGTAAAGAATTACTTTGCTGAGAATTAATATTGCTGATTTTTCATGGGAAATTTAATTTTGTTAATGACCATTGGGATGATATGATATTTATCATAATGTGAGTCCAGCTCTATATTATAGGTTTTCTTCAATTTATTGATTATGCCACGCACATACACTGATACATCGAAAGGAGTGAAGGAGACGTCAAGGCAACACCTCCTGATGATGGATGACGAATGACAAGATGATAACTTTTTAAAATGCAAGGTCAATGATGATTAACAATCATCTACATTTTGCAATATTTTAATAATGATAATAATATAATAATGTACAACTTGGCTTTATAAAAAATAACATAATATAAACGACAAAATGTATCAGAATCTGTTGGAACTAAATTATCTATTGCATTTATTTTCTTTGTTTATAAAGAAATAATGATTTATTGTAGCGGACATCCGTTTTCTTATCAATTCTTGTCCGATTGCAGATTTCCGACATAGTTGTTGGCCAGGAGTCGCACGTGACAGCGCGGGAGGCCTTGTTGCGATGGGCCCGACGCTCGACGGCGCGTTACCCAGGGGTCCGTGTCACGGACTTCACGAGCTCCTGGCAAGACGGACTGGCCTTCAGTGCCCTCGTCCACAGGAACCGACCGGACCTCGTCGACTGGAGGAGCGCTCGCACCTGGCAGGCACGAGAAAGGCTGGAACGGGTCTTCTACGTCGCCGAGCGCGAATACGGCGTTACGAGGCTTCTCGATCCCGAAGGTAACGTATATATACCACCGATCCAGACCCCAGACCCCAGACCCCTCACTATTCCGTATCTTTTCTTTGTTTTTTTTTCTCTCTCCTTCTCTTCCACTATTATCGATCACCTGTTTAGCATTGCGCTCGTCTTAGAAAGTCGTTGCCCCCGCGTGGCCGGCGAAATGCGCCGGTTGGCATATTAGCAAGGTGTCCGTCCCACTTCGACACGATCTACAGAGCCGCCTTGACTTCGGTCTCGTCTGTTAATTACTCACTTGTCTCGCTGCTCGTACTTTCAGCGAGGGAAACGCGAGCTCGTGAACGTTAAACAATAAATACACGTCATCATTTTCACAGGTTGCACTGGACTTTAAAGTGTAATAATATTTCAGATAGATGACGTGCGCGGTAAATTTTAGGATTGCATTTATATCATGAGGTGAAAACTGTTCTGTTAATGCGCACTATCCGACAGAGACTCCGTTAATGTGCATGTATTTCACAAGAAACGTGATATCAAACTTTTGTCGAACTTGTTGAATGAATTGTTGAGGTTCGCAATTACTCGTAGACCGATATTTTATATTATCTTCAAGTCGATTAAAAATTTCTATCTAGTGTTATGCCTATTGTATATGTATATCAAAATGGTATACATTGTGTATCGAGGGCAGAAAGTTGACAGTTTCTAGTCTATTGACAGAAAGGAACTAGTTTCTGTTCTATTGTTCATTTTGTGATAAAAAATAAATAGATTCTAAAGAGAAACTGTTTAAAATAAAATACATGATTAAAGAAACATTTAGGCATATCCTTATAAAAATTGGGATACGCCAAAAATAAAAAAATCTTTTCAGGAAATTTTCAATCATTTCTCATATAACAGTTCAGTAAAAAAAAACTTCAAAATTATTTCAGATTTAATTCGGAAACTTTTGTAATTGTCACTATTATAAATATAATTATAAATATAAATATGAATATAAATATTGTGTCACTATCAGAAATCTGATGGTTCAATTGATTTAATTGAATATTGAATTACGTCGGAATAAATCGGCACGTGCACGTTTCAAAATATTTTAAAAGATTTATTTCATCATTTGAGCAGAATTCCAACCTCGGAGGCGCGCAATTCTAGTCTCAGTTGCTATATTCACGTATGACGAAAAACCTGAGACGGTAAAACGTTATGTGGTACAAGTTGTCGCGTGATGCTATCGGTATAATTAACCAAGGTGCGAAGAAACGGAAGAAGCTCCGACAATACGTTAACTTTACCGCGACGAAACGACCGACGTTGCGCAAAAAAGAAACACGTCGGCCGACGTTTAGGACAAAGCAAATACGAACGAACACACAATCGTGGGTCTTCTTCCACGAGAGACGACTCGGCACTTATTGTCACTCCCAGTCATTTAAGAAACCTTTGTTAACTTTACGACGCATTTGAGACACTCGTTAACTGGGCAAGGATGAAAAAAAAATAATGAGTCTTTTACGTTAATGCAGAATATATCGCAGACGTTACGCGAATACGATGTGGTGTATGGTCTATGGAAATACTTGAAAAAGTTGAAACTTTTGAAAATTGATTTTTTTCTTATTAGATCGCAGAGGAGAGGGTGGTCATGGTTGGGCCACGCTTTTACCCGTAACTTGTATAATTGTAGTCGTGAAATGCAAGGTTTTTTCTGAACATTAAATGATTGGACTAAAGTATAGAAGTTATTGTAGCCATTTAAAAACAAAAAAGGTAGTCACGGCCGAAGCAGGTTGTTAGGACCAATGTAGAATGTCAATGAGAAATGAAGGAAAATGATTAAAAATAACCCGTAAATGATAGAACAAGGTTGAAATAGACATGAAAATGAGGAAAGGAAATTTAATCAACATACTTTGTTATTTTCATCTTCCCTTTTTTCGTCTGATTTTTTTTTTAACTATATAAATTAGTTTCTATTCACGTTTCAGTACTCGTTTATGTGACACGTTTATACATATACTGGTCGCGCACTTCACTGTAAGTTACGCGAAAAGTTTCTTGCCACTGCTATAACGAGTATTTGCATGCAAAAATAGATGGCGTTGGTGTTATAAAGCAAAATAAAGGCGATGATCCTACCAGGACGACTGTCCAACCATGACGACTCTCCCTTATCTAATAAATCATATTGATGGTCCAATCCATCTTAAAATATTATTTTTCGGTAGTTTTTAATTGTATAGTATACGTTGGAAATTTATTTCTAAAAATTCCTTGCTGAAGTTATTGATAATAATCTTTACATCGATAAAATATAAATGGTCTTGGGTTGAAATTCAACAACTTTCTTAAGAGGGTTCTAAAGTAGAACAGTTACCGACCGTGCTTATCAACTATAAAAGTATAAATAAAAAGTGATTGAAATGTTTTTTGAAAATTTGAGCTTTGGAAGGGTAATTCTACATAACATATGCAAACCTCAAAAATATATCGCTGAAATTGGTTCAAAATTAAACGAGAATTATCCGAAATAAATTATTTTTGTTGCTGATAAGGGAAAATAATTTATTTCGGATATTCCTACTT
>JAPYZR010004606.1:0-12012 GCA_030522945.1 Trichopria nigra | reverse complement strand
TTTGAGGGTTTTTCGTGGTTTTGACCATGATAATCGCATTTCCGCCAATTTTCATCGTGATATTCGAATTCAGCACATCAAAATACGTCGGAAAACATACGTCCGCTAAGGATTCCCGGACCGTCCTTTTCGGAAGTACATCCCTGAAATTTAAGGATTCTATTACAACGTGTGAAAAATGGGCGATATGAATTTCAAAAGGTTAATTTATCATTATTTTATACGTTTTATTAAAAGTTACAAAAAAGTTATATATATAGTACATACTTACAAAAAAGTTACTTTGTTAACAAATCATCAATGTAATATATTCGCATGAAAATTGGAATATTCATAATTTATCATTAACGAACTTTGTTCATTAGTGCATATACGAACAATAGATAGCTTAATACAGTTAACAATTTAATTATATAGTTTATGTATACATAGCATTCAATAACCACAAAGCTTTAAACGATAATATGCTAAATTAGTATTTGGGATTCTGCAAACAAAATGTGCAATTATATTCGATGACCGGAACATTTGTCATATTCGATTAACGAACATACGAGGTGAATTATAGCGTATTAAACAAAAATCTCCTACAATTAGTTATAATATAAAATCTATATGTAACTTGTAGAAGAATATGGAATTGTTGTATTTCAAAGGTGCACATATATGATTAGTGCTTTAAAAATAAAATAATAAGTTATTGTTAAACGTTTCAAGAGCCCTTTTTTCTCTAAAGTGAATTTTTTCGAATTCGAAATGATGACGATTTTTCCAGAGATTTCAATCTAAGATTATTTGAAAATAATAATAAGATTGTTGTCTTGCTTTCATATCTTTCTTAATCATTTTTTAAATATACAATTTCATACCATTTATTGACACCAAGTAACTCATACTATATCAAAGTGAAATGCCACCAAAGAAAAAATAACATTACACGTGTACCTTGATTATATAATGAATTTAAAATATTTCCATTGTTTACCGACAAAATGTCAAATTAATTTAGCAAATTTAAATATCACGCATGAGCTGCATTTTGAGGCACTGTGATTCGACATATAATGAAAACTGAAATTGCTTTATTATTTAAATTCACTTCACATTTATTGAATTTACGCCAAGGTACTTTCGAGTGTTATATGTTATAGGTTATAGTGGTTTGATTATAGAATACTTCGTTCAATTTGATTATTCCTTTATTTTTGTGATTATTTCATTCTACACCGTAGGTAGAAAATAAAGTATCGTTGATTGAAGTTAAAGCTCCTAATGTGATTGGAGATTCGTATATCGAGAGACATTTTTTTAATTTGAAGTTATGACCATTTTAAGGTGGATTCATAAGTCCTACAGTTAAGAACGCGAAGTAATAGAATTGATATTTAAGCTGCACGCTTACTTAGCAACTTTGAAACGGAAAAACTGATAACACGCAAAAGTACAATTGAGATAACAACAAAACTTAAGTCTTGACATATGAATCCTACTCTCTTAATGTTTGTATGACCATTCACTTGGATGAAAGGCGTATCATTTTATACGTTTCCCAAGAATTTCTTTCAAATGAAAAGTAAAAAATAATACAGTTTTCAAAGGGTATCCTTTAGTAACCCATTTGGGATACAAGTCCCGAACGGACGATTTTTTTGTTATATTCCACATGTCATTCCCTGATATGTTATCATGGTTGAGAGAAATCTGAACTTCGGAAAATGCGTTTGTGACATAAAGGGTTAAGTTGACCTCTAAATAATAGCATCTGATTAGAAAATGTACATGATTTTCTTCCCTTTTGAGTTAGTCGAGTTAGTCCTAACAAAGAGAATACATTACACCAATACATTACATGCCAGTATACTTTAATCGTAAAAATGAAGTACTTGACATTTATATTCGGAGTAGGTGACGAAGATTCGGGCGTAATCGCCAAGATTATTCCATATTCCATATTCGCCAAGGTACAGGATGACAGAAAGTAAAATTATTCCTGCATGTGCACTGATTTCCAAAACTAAAAAAAAAAACAATTATAAATAAATTGACTACCCATTTCGTCCAAGAGTATAAAAGTCCAAAGTGTATTTTAAAGATCGCAAAAACATTATGTCTATAATGATAAATTATAAGGTACTTCCATCGTCCGTTCATTTTTTTTTTCCAAGAAACTTTAATAATCTTTTCATTTATCTCAACATCCTAGCCGCTTTTAACAGTCCTGTTCAATTTGACTAAAGATAAGGAAAATCCGTTCATACCTTTTGAAAGGGTGGAGGCTCAGCCTTCGTAATTCCGTCTTGAGATTAAAGTCGCGAGTGAAAGAAGAAGGTGGTCAATGGGGTGCGAGCGAGTTTGAAAAGCAAGAGTGAGGAGTATCGAAGCGAGGAAAGGTGCGGTGGATAAACGAGGCAGATAATTTTAGCGGCAATTACCGAATCCAATTGGGAGTTGAATAGCCGAAAACGACCTTAGACGACGTCGAGAGGAAAAGTCGGAAGGCCAAGCCGGAAAAGCCCCGAAATTGGACGATGCTGTATGTCTGGTCGAACTTGGATTGAGTTTGAAAGAGAAAAAGAATCTGCTGAAATTTGAGAAAAACGGAGGTCGACAAACAGGCAAAACTTTTCGCTTGCCACGGCGCACACGAAAGTATACGTCACCGATAAAAGAAGCCCAGCAGCTGATTAATTGCTGGACGGTCGGAATTTTAGCGAGTCCTGGCCAGAGCGAGGAAAACCATTTCAACGATCGATAGGAACGCGTTATGATATGAGTTTAATTGACAAGTGCTTCTATTTTGAACTGTAAGACCGCATTGGCAATTACTCTTTAGAAATTTGGCCGTTATTGCAATTAATGACGCATACGTATGCGTAAATGAGCTATTTACTATAATAATTGAATGGTCTGCTAAATGCATTTTTAACAGAGGCCGGTTATAGTAATGAAATTATTCGATGAATAGAACATTGAAGTAAGCGCTTGACAGTGGCCAATTATATGTAGAATTCCAAGAACATGCCATTAGTTTGACTTCTATCTCATGACATTTTGCTCGACCAATTGTCATTGTCATTTTCTTTTCATTATCGACATTGTTTAGCGAATCTATCCTACCTTATAGTTTTCCTATCTTTATACTTTTACGAATTCTCAGTCTACTACCATTGGTGTAAACTTTGTGTCATGATAAGGTATAGAGAACAACAACTTGAATGAAGTTATACCATCATCAATTCAACCTTCAATTTTACTTTGCAATAAAAGCTGGAATGGATCCACTTTTATACTTATATGTATAAGATTAACGTGTTTATTACAGCTGATGGTAGAAGAAATTGCTAAATGGAAAAAAATATGTCCGCGAGATAAAGAAGACCCCGAAAATAATGTGTCCCCACGTCGTTTGCGAACTCATTCCATGACAAATTTGACTGTCTTCCAAGGAATTTCCCGCACTCCTAGTATGTCACCATTGTTCGCGAAAAATGTGATAATTTATGTACAAGACGATCGTAAATATTCGTGAAATTGTTCCGAAACGTCGTACAATAAGAGATTGCTACGCTTTTCCAGGAAAGTCCGAAAAGGAGCGGCGACTAAAACCTTTCGATGACTCAAAGCGACATACGGGTCTTCCTCTTTGTCCGCTGTGCGCTTTTATAGCCTGGCCAATTTTTCTCTTTTTTCCTCCCCACCCATATCGCCGTTTCTTTTTACGAGCCCCAGACTACCTATACATTTTCTAGCATTAGATTAATTTCGATTACTCCAGCATGCGTTTTATTTAGTTGCGCTTCTATTGTATTGATGTGTCATTTTCTATTCACGCAGTTTTCGAATCTCAGGCTGCACGGTGACTCGATTGAATTAGGATTATGATTTATGTACTTTGAATTATCTGCCCTTATGGCATGCGTATTTATAATTTATCATTCGTCCCGTCCGTATTCGTATTGAGAATCGCGATGGCAAAATAAAACATCCTCGAAGTGCATTCTAATATTTAATTACGTCCATTCTTTGCGGAGATTTATCGAGGCTTGTGTTGGATTTTAAAATCGATTTGAGAGTTGTAAAATATGCACATGTATTCTGTGTATTCAAATATTATTCATGCATAATTTTTATGCATAATTTTTACGACGCATAAAACTGCGAAAAATAATCTACACTGAGTTTTCTTTTCAAAGTATCAAAAGTACGTTTTGTTTTGATATTCTTTGTAACTATAGATTATATAGATTATAATAAATATAGATCCACTATACGTGGAGTATAGAAATTGTTTAAATAGGATACTGGCAAAATTGCAAGATATTTTGAGAAAAATTTATTCTCAAATAAAAGTGAGCAAGTAAAAGTAGGTGATATTCTAAAAAGGGATATGAAAAATACATCTAAACTAAATTTACCTTAAAAAATATAAGTTTTGCTGTCATTATAGTGAAATGGCTGCGCGATAACTTCAGAAAAATAACTTGACAAAAATGACTTTAGGAAAAATATTTTTGGACAACAATTTTTGTAACTCTGTAAAGTTTGTGTGTAAAGTGCTTGCGGAAAGTACAAAAGGACATGCATAAAGTGAAAAAGTTATGTGTAAAGTTAAAATGCAAGGTAAAAATATTTTTTTCCTGAAGTTATTTTTGATGGAGTTATTTTCCTGAAGTTATTTTTGTTGGAGTTATTTTTCTGAAGTTATCTTTTTGCAAAATTATTCAATCATGACATCGTCGAAATATGCCATGCCACTAAGTCAATATAAAAGAATCACAAAATGAGAAAAAAAGAATAATAACTCATTATATTGGCAGTTTGTTTCATACCATTTACGTGATAAATCTCGGTATACATATATATGTTACATTAACTTAATTCATTACTATAAACAATTTTTGCACAAAAGATTTTTACCAGTTGTAATTCTTATTTCATGTATAATATATATAATTGTTTCAGTTAACGTCGACATTTGTGCATTGTTGACATTTTAACTCTTTGTAAAAAATTACTATGGACCATAGTTCTGGATGAAATGTCACAATATTGAATTCTCCAATTGAATTTCAATTCAATAGTTGATGGGAAATTCATATAAATTAGTCAGATTCCGTGGCTAGAGACGAGGCGATGATTCACTGTGTATCCCCAAACGTCAAAGATTCCGACGTCCTATTAACGGTATTTCCTGTCGCGTCGAAGGTCCGCAAAGTTACGCACTGCCCACATTGGATCACCCATGAATTTATAGTACTCGACCATTTGTAGATTTGTTGGAATTTCTATATATACATATCGGTATTTCCTGTTATAGCAATGCGTTCGCAAAAAATAAAGAAAAATGAACACAGTATATTTAACATTAATATTCTTTTTAGATGTTATATTCATAACGGTTCATTAGAAACAATTAATTATTTAACATTAATGTCCCACGTATATGCTGTTTTGCTATCAGGGATATAACATCGCTTATTGACGTCTGTAAAATATCTCTTTCAATTTCTTCAAGTGTTTTGCACCTCTATGTGCTGGGAATTTTACATCTACTAAAGCCTTTCACTCCTTAGCAATAGTAGATCACATATAGCTTACAAACACAAATTGCGGTTTTTATATTTTCTTCCTTTACTTTATCTACAGGTACATGTTACATAGCAACTTGTGTACTCCTCCCCAAAAGAATAATTATTTTTGTATTCGTACTTATGGGAAATAAACTTATCTTATCTGTAAATTTCTTGACGTGAAAATTGTGCCACTTTTTTTTAACAAACAGATTTTTTGTTTTTGTAAAATATCAAGTTATATTTCAATGGAACCTACTATATTTTTATATTTTTTAATACAAACCCACTTAAGGAGATGATGTTAATAAATCAAATTTTAGATGAAATTATATTATCCAATAAATTCTGTTTTCTATCATCGTTAATTATTTTATGTTCGTTGACTTAATTCATGATTCGTCGTTAATTAATTTCTTTGGTTATTCAAATATTAAAATTTGAATATGTTAAATATTTAGTTTTCTTCTTTTCAAAGATGTATACATTTAATCGTTTTTCTTTACATTTCCATTTATCGTGATTTTTTTATTCTGTCATCTAGCCCTATGAGATTGGCATTTCCAAAGAGTTATTGTATATAGACTATTATATTTTTTAATAAACTTCTTTGTGATCATGCGACTACTTTTATCAACGAATACAAAAGCGCGCGGATACAATTCATTTGAATTCTCATTTGACTATACAAACTATAGAAGTATGATAAATATATGATAATAAATTACGTCGTGCGATATACGCTAATAAGTTACATCCTCCAAATTTATAACAATCTGTCTAAAAAACGTGGATTTATCATATTTTCTTTTAAATTATTTTTTATTAAAAATATAATATTTTTATGACTGTAAATCTGCCAATTAAAGCATAATAACTGTAAGAATAATAATAATAATAATTTTAGCCATTGTTTCTCATAAAATTCATCAAATATTGTCTTGTACTCGTTTACGAAGTCCAATAATTGCTCGTGGAATCGTTGAATTCAATCAGAGCCGTCGAATTACTATTCCCTCCACCGATCATTTAATTTCCCGATGCCGGCAAATGTAAAAAAGCGTCTCGAGAATCGTTTGGCGAAGGAATAAGATGCGCCGGAAGAAACGGCATCGTTGCTAATCAATCATTGTTATCGCCATTCCTTGTTGTCGTTAATGCGACAATTACGGCGGGTGAGACGTATTTTCCCTTCTTTGAACGTATTATATCCGGCTGGCTTGATACCTCCTTTTGAGAGCCGTAGGTTTCCTTCCACTCGTAGATTTCAGAGAAAGAGGAAGATAAAAAGAGAGAATAAGGACGAGAGGCCGAGTAGGAACAAAAAAAGTCCCCGCAACGGATCTCTGCTAATTTACGGAAAAACGCTCAGCGATTCGGAAAAGCGGAAAACAATTGCCAAGATATGCGGATGAGCGGTGGGACGCGAAATGCAAGAGACGAGAAGACAAAGTAAAGGAATGCCGTACAAGTACATATATACAGACATACTAGATATGTATATACAGAATCATAGGAAAGTAAAGTAGCAAGAACCAAAAGCCGACCATTAATGTGTGGTATGCGAAGTAGAAACGCGAAAACATAAGGTTCAGATTTATGTAATAAAATTTTCGTAGCATACTCGTGCTAATATTCAGTTATATCAATAACAAGAGATGAGAATGTGTAATGGTGGAACGAATGTATAAACACGTTTTAACATGTAGTGATGTGTAATGTTGAAAATTAAATGAAAATTCACGCGCGCTAATGTACATATTGAAAGCGGTCATGGCATTTAAACAATGCAAAATTAGTGGAATTTCATTACTGCAGGTAAACTTTTACTCGTAAAAATCAAAATGCTAATTGCAGCACGTCGATGTAGAAATTTGTTGATGAAATGAACAATTATAAATAGGAAGTATTATAAAGCAGCAAAGTAATTACGAATTCGTTGTTTGAATTAACGGTAAACAAATGTTTAAAATTATACTTCGTTAATTCTTATCGTCCGTATAGTACCGAAGTGGAAACTAACGATTGAGTATTTGTCCCAACATAAACGTGGCGTTGGTTATTCCTAACAATTGATGGTGTACTGGCGAACGGATTTCAGTAGGAACCTAAGATAGTATTTGTGTTTTTTTTTTCGAATTTATTTGACATCACTCGTATTTAGTAAGACGTGAAACTGCCAAGTAAAAGAACCAGAAAAGAAGATTGAGCTGATAAAATAAGCGACCGGAGATGATATTTCATTGATGAAGTGTATAATAAATAACAGTGATTGTTAAATGTCAGAGGTCACTAGTATAAAAGACTTAATGAAAATATAAATAGACAGTCTGCATATAATAACTCTAACTGTACGCTATTATTTTTTAGTATAATTGCGTGGCATGTAGGAAGAAATAAGGGCATGCATTTTAACATTGCAGTGGTTAACTTTACGTACACGAATTAACATGTTACGGAAAAAAGTCGTTTGCTTTATTTTTATGCAGTCATAAAGAGAGACCTGCTTTTTTTTTAAACAAACGTAGTACCAGCTTGAAATACGCCGTTTCAAAAGATACTTGTGTGCTTTACTTCAGCTAATTTTACAAAAGAATGTGTTTCTAGAAATTATTTCGTATTTAATCATGATATATAAATAACATTCTATTGTCATATTATTTCGATTAAACAAAGATAATTGCAACATAAGGTGCAAACGAATACAATTAAACATACCATAATTTGTTCGTCATTTGCAAGGGAGCTTTAGAACAACTATTATGTTGCATGACATTTTATAAGAAATATTATTTTTATATGAAATAATAATATTTATACAGCAATTATGACGTAAAATTAAAATTCATATATTTAGAAAAAGTCAGATATATTTAAGGAAAAAAATTCAATGATTTGGGTGGATGAAGAGCAAACAGGTGTTTGTTTCTTCTTGATTCGGATTATTTCAATATATAATTGCATTCAATTACTACTGGGTGATTTAGTCTATATCTTTGTTTTAAGAATTTCCAAATTCCTAGAAAAATTTGTATTGTAAGAGAGAAATTAGACTCGAAAATTATATATATATTCATAAATGAGATAGTATTTTCAAGAAATAAAAAACTCTATAAAAAACATTTAAACGCTTTGAGACGCTTTTTAACAATCAATAATAATTAATTTTCTATTCTTGGAATTGATCTATATTTATGACCATTTTTTAAGATCAATGAATTGAGAAAATAATTGGCTAACAAAAATAACGAAGAACGCGATTTTTAGTTTGATAGAAGATTGATTTAGAAACAATTAATAAAAAAAGCACGTTATAAATAAATAAACAACTACAATGATCATTCATAACGTTTTAACACAATGAATGAAAGGAGAATTCAAGAAAAATGATTTTTAGCGCGATAAATTTAAAGAAAAAAAATAAATCTTCAAATATTTCACGTTAAATTATTTCAGCTTATTAATATTTACTGTAATATAAAATAAAAAAAAAAAAAAAAACGTAAAATAAGAGCAAAATGAAATTAAAAAATATCATTTACATATAATTTAAATAGGTTTTGTGCACATTCCGGCTGAATATGCATTATACGACTAAATGTATGCATAAAGGGACGCGGAAATCAATTCCGCACAAGAGGAAAAACAGCGCAATACACCGGGAAAACTCGGGAGAACGTAAGAAAAGTGTAGAGTGGTACATCGTGTAAAAGCTAAAAGAAATATACTTAAGGTAAGGTGGGATATATATATAGGGGTAATAATAAATTGAAGAGCGCGAGGCAAAAAGAATCCTCACCTCTTTGTCCTCTTTTACCCAGTGCATCTTCTGTGAGCTTAAGATATTTCAGGAGCCAGAGAAAGGAAACCTTTTTATGACCGAGTTGTAGAGGCAATTCGCGAGTAAGGTTTCTTTTCCTATGAGTGAACGTGACGTAATTTTTAATAACAATTTGCAAAATGTTGCAAAACATGTTGAATCGCCTTTACAAAACGATGTTTTCTATAATTTTAAGTATATATCTTCCGCCTTATGGCTCTCGCATAATTGTTAAAGCGATTATTTTGGTAGTTCATTTTCAATTGGTGAAAACTCAACTAACAAAGGACCTTTTATAATTAAATACGTGCAAGAGGTTTTCCCGCAGGCTCCATTAACGTCAATTATCTCATATTGTTCTTTAATGATGTTCTATTTGGAAAATTGTGTTTAGCGTTCGTTTGTAGTTACGCGAAGTAAAATTTTATGATTCAATATTTTTAAATTTACAATAAGTTATAAGTTGTAATAATATTGTAATTATATAAATTAAATAAAGTTGATATAATTCAATGTTTTCGTTAAATCATCGAAATTTGGATTTTGGTAATATGTGATTCTAAATGCTATTTTATATCACTAGCGGAGTTTTCATGAACAAAATAATACCTGCAGTTACGAACTTCCATTAATTGTTTAAATGACATAACATGTCAATATGTACACGTATTTAAGAGCGTAAGTGGATTTCCAATTAATTTCACATACTATAGAAACACGTGTTTACATTTGTTCTAAATGTATTTTTTTTTCTTAGTTTAACACGCGATGCTACCATTATTAAGAAAAGACGAAGAATTTTATGCGAAAAATCATTTTGACATTTTAATAGGGCCCGATATTTAAAATTATTAAACACTATATTTAATTTCCGCTATTGTAAATTTGCCTAAATGAAATGTTTCTGAATGAAAGCATGTAAATCTTATTTTTAAACAAATAAATCTTATTATGATATTATCTGATCCATCAAATGGAATGCGAAATTGTAATTGGTATTCTTCAGAATGAAAATAATTTTTTGTATTTTGTGAATCAAATATTTTCATTAAATAATTCACATAACAGTTTTTACTGACATTCTCTAACTTTGCTATAACATAATGAAAGGCGACGGTACGTGGGAAAATTTTCGAAGGATTTGAATACGAAAGGCTAATAGGAAGTGGAAATCGGAAGCAGCAAAAGTTATATGCTTGACTGACTGGACGTACAGCTTGAAATAGAGTCGTGATACCTTACAAACAATTCGACGGTATTCTGTCCATTATTGTTCCACAATGCTGGTCTTTTGAACAAATTGAAATTATAGCAGCAGCACCTAGTGCACATTACTACACCAGAAAGTTTCCTACTGTTCAAACCCAAACATTTTGATTAATGAAGCTCCTACACTATATCTGTTATTTAATACCTTACGAATAATATTGTGATTTGCATTTAATTTACATTATTTTTTAATGATTATTCATTTACATTTTTCTCAAATACAGTTACAAAATTTTAGTACTATTGTATTGTGTAGCTGTTTACATATTATCTCATTTATAAATATTTAATAAAGTATAATATAAAATTACAATTCATGAAAATTTACTTTATTTACAGTTTCTGTGTAAAAATATAAAGTAACTTTTAATGCAAGAAAACATAATTTCGTAACAAATAATGGAAGGTTTAACTGTTATGTAAATTTAAAGTTATATACATGGAACAAACTTGTAATTGGTAAAGTACAATATAATAAAAATTCTTCAAAGATATACATTGTAATTTTATTTCAGTAATTTTTAAAATCGTCATTCCTGCATGTGTGTCATATAATTCTGCTACACATATATGTGTTGTAATATTGTATAATACATTTTTAGCATATAATTACGTCAATATATGGGTATTGTGATCCGGATTTTCCGCGGTGATGTGCCACTAGAATATTCGTGCAGTAATTTTATATAATCCTAATAACTACTTGATGGATCCATTTATTGCGTATTGGTAAAAAATCGTGCATTAAGATTATTGTCAAATTACCATAGATTTTTAATTATTAATTAATTCTCTATATATTTGTTTTTTCCATTACATGTTTTTACAATAAAAATGAGACATATATGTCATATATTACCAGACATTATCTACATTTTTTGAGTAAAAATTGATTTACACTTTTCAAATATAGTGGTTTTTGAAAATGAGATCAATTTCTGGACATTTTTTTAGGCTCCTTTACTTTTAACATAGAGACCAGAAAAATTGGTAGAAAAATTGGTAGAACAATTGGCATCATTTTCTACTATAGGATCTTTATTAAACAAACTTTAAAACATCAAGCAATCGTTTTTAAATGTGATTTATTCATGAAGTAAGGAATGAATAAATATTACAAACATACATATATAGGTATATGTATATATATTATTATTATTATTATTATTATTATCATATATTGGAGTGGACTCATGAGCCCACTCTCCTATAGGTTTAAGTATTAGTTTACTTTTCATAAGTAGGATACGATTGGTTTTAAATTTAGTTCTAGTTTTAAGTTTAGCTTTAAGATTATAGCGGGAGTGTTTCCGACTTTACTGCGTCCTCACTGATTTTAGCATTATAAATGTT
>JAPYZR010004605.1:0-13666 GCA_030522945.1 Trichopria nigra | reverse complement strand
TATTTGTTAAATAGGCGTTTCGATAAATGTACTTTTGTAAGCTGAAATGGGCCTAAGGCCTCAAATGCTTAATAAATGAAAAAAAAAAAAAAAAAAAAACATTTATGTCATACTTAATATAGATATAGATAAGATCAATGTAATGAACTGTAATGGCCATTAACAAAGTTTGAAATAATGGTATATAGTAGTATAATAAAATATTCTCAAAAACATCACATTAAAAAAGTCCGTTACAAACATCACTCGATATTCGTTCAATGACTTTATTACGCAATTCTCGTCACAACGAGGTTTATCAATTGGTTAATTAAAATGATGCTTTATTCCAAAACAATGAGTGCATGTAATGAAGTGGCATTTTGACCCATTTATCAAAAGCGTATAATGTAGTTTCATTTAAAACATTGATCGTTCCTGTATTCCGATAACTCGTGCAACAAACATATTTTTCTATGTGCACCGGTGTCGAGTATACCGTATTCGGGATAATAAATTGTCAATTCTTGAATGAAAATCAGATATTTATATTTCATTACGACCCAACCCGAAGCGGAACCAAATATAAAACTCGTTATATATAATGAAACATTTATTTATGGCTTCGATTCAAAGTCCCACAATGCGCCATTTCACGTTCAAAGCGTATTAAGATGCAGAATGTAATAATATAATTGGTTAATTTGAATTAAACCATACAAAAAAAAATATTACAATTCTACATTAATTGGATACACTATGTGTATGCACATACATATGTATAACTTATAATTGAAATCTCTTTCAAAAAGTAATATGGGACTGCAATTTTAAATTATGAAATTCTTATTTCAGGCTCATATTTCTGGGCTGAAATTAAGAACAATAAAAATAGTTCGAGTATTCATTCTATGTTTGCAAATATTTTTTGCACACGTGTCACATAATTGAATATCAGACATCAGTCGTGTATTACTTTAGCGTCCTGTACAGATATTAACTGCAGTTGTCTTATGACATGAAAGAACGATATATTTCAAGTACTTACACCAAGTTAAGTTTAACTACCGGAAGATATTTCTATGGTTCAAAATAAAGTTATCCTTCTTGAATTACTTTTTAAACTTGAAAACTCTCATGTATCTATATTACTTTCGAGCAATAAACTCTCTCCTTCAATGTATTATTGTTTTTGTTATTTGAAAAAATGCGGGAATAAATTTCAATTTTTCATAAATTGTTAATCTTTTTATTGGGTCCTGGACGAAATTGTTCAAGAAAAGAATGAACTATTCCAAGAACAAAAGAATGCCACAGTTGAAATACATAAGAGACGATAAGTCGATGATGAGTTCACGGGAAAATCTTGTAATATGTACGAAAATGAACTTTTACCTTCATTTTTGGAAAACATCCTAAACAAAGATTGTACATATATTTTTTTTTTCTGAAACATACATCTACCAATCCAAAAAAACACATGGATACTAACAGGAAAAGTACAAATAAATTACTGATTATTTCTGTACATACGCTGCTTCACTATATCGATGACCATTTTCGTTTTTTTGTTGTTTCATTAGTGTACTTTTCTACTATTCATAAATGGATCGAAGTAAAAAAAGTGTCAAATGAATGATCTCAAATCAAGGTGTATATGCGCACGATACTAAAGCGTTTCATATTCCGTACCGAGGACTAGACCGTTAGAACTTTTCACGCGTTTTCAAATACAAAATCGAAGATACATACTTTCGACCGCATTTTTTCGCCGTTGCACATATATTTCCCCCATGCGCATAGAATATAGCGATCCCCCGTCGAGTTATTTATCGCGTATCTCGACACAACTGTGGCGAAGCGATTGTGCGGCGAAATAATTGCATCGAATCGATGTAAACCACGCGCGTTGTGCAAAAGCTCTCCCGGCAGTTCGCTAGTCGGATTTCATTTTGCTGCCAACTTCCGCCCAACCGAGCACGAACCCCACGATTTTCTCCCTTCCAACCCCTCACCCCCCCTCTTTCACGCCTCTCTCTCTCTCTCTCTCTCTCTCTCTCTCTTTCTTTTCCAAGCTTTACCTCTCGCAACATCACCGGGATTCACCGATCCATAACAGCTTCACTCGCGAGAAGAATGAAAATTACGAAACGAGAAAAAGACACCATACGAGAGAGGACGCGAAAGCGATGCGAAATTTAAGGGTGAGGGCGAATTGGAAAAAAAAGAGATGCTCCACTAACAAAACATAAATTGCTGTTACGCCTCGATGAAAAGTTGAATACAATAAATTGTCTCAATTAGAACTACGCCCATTCATCGGTGGTGGGCAACTCTCCTGACGGAATTCTCCGCTGTTTCGCGAACTTCAAAATTTCGCGAGTTTTTGCCTCTACTGTATGCGGGACCAAATGGCATTAACTGTTCATTGAGTTACAAGCATTAGTTCGACTAATCGATTTTCCGATAGTCGAGAGTTCGACAGTTGCGAATTTGCATCCTTGTTGTGAATCCAATAATTTTCATTAAAGGATATTGTTGTGAAAAACCGATTATACATACACATATACATATAACGTAAATTCTCTTTGAGAATTTGTACTCGGTATTGCAAAAGATAATATTACGTAAATAAGTTTCAAAAGAATCTCATTATTTTGTAGCTTACCAATGAAAATGTGTAATATCTTGAAACGTATATAGCGTTGGAAATAATGGAGCTTTACATCGATGTAAAACTTTCGGACCAACACTTATTGCATTATTATATTGAAGCGTCGATATTATGAAAAATGTGCATCAGTAGATGAAGATACATGAAAATGCATTAATGTAGTAGTCATCTATTAATATAGCTTAAACATTGTTTCAAGTAAAGTTTAAGCTCTTATTTTTTCAAAAATGGATGTCTTCGACATTTTAAGTTGAAAACTATACACTTTTTAGGACCATTTTTTCTAGATACCATTACTTATGCAAAACAAATTTAATTATGTTATTCATAAAGAAATTGGATCGATGATTCAATATTTTCATATGAGGAAATCGATGTATCGATTCGCTTCCAATGAAACAACAGGAAATTTCAACCTGAAGAACAAAAGAATTAAAATATAAACTTTACAGCGGACGTTAAATTGAAATTGTTTGAAAGTTGTGGTATGTTAACAATTTCATTTAAACAATCAAAAAATTTCAATGATGAATCGAAAGCAGTTAGATTATGTTCGCATATAAAAATTGATTAAAAGTTCCTATATATCAATTTTATCATTGTCACTTTACCAACAACTTTAAATTAATTTTCGTCTACATTATTCCGACGCCTCGAAAATGTACATATAGCGCTGCCGTACATTAGAGAAATCGAATATTTTAATTATAATACAATATACACGTAGCTTTAGCAAGAAAATGAAAATTGTCGTCAGAAATAATGTCACGATAAATTGCGTAAATTCTGATATTATGTGTATATAATATTCCAACTATTGATGATGGAGGACTTCCAGATAACTACTGTACTGGCAAATAAGATTAATTGTAATTTCTTTTTTAATCCTGGGATTAAACCTATACTATCGCGGGAACCAAAATATATTTACATATAAACGTGATCTCCGCTTAAAATTGTGGTTTTTATAAATTATATGCATTTGACGTACCCGTGATTTTTATGTCAGCTATTTATTAATGTTGACGACCATACACATTTTTAATTTTGCAAAGTCTGTCAAATTTGTATTTTATTATAATGTGTAATGTATGTTTTTGTATAGGATAGTATCCCATCCGTACCTATATATATATATATATATATATACTATTATATTTAAAAAAAAAAAAAGAATTCAACAATGTAATAAAAATGTTTTAAATTGTAGAGTTTGATTGCAATAGGAATCAAATTCCCAAAATTCTGAAAAAAGAAAATACAAATCATTTTCGGATAAATAAATGTTAAAAAAAAAAACATTTTAATTTAAGAACATTGTAAAATAAAGAATTAAATTTTGTCGCGTATTAAATGCTTTCAACTGTTTTTTCTCATCGCGCCCAATTCTACCCTGTAAAACAGCGACTATATATGTTGCGGATATGGCAATTTTTTGTTTGTACTATTAAAAAATACTGAATGAAAGCAACGGCTGGAATATTTTGTCATGTTTCTCGACTTTCGGCTGAATTTCAGAATCTAAAGCGTCGGTATAGTACGCACGTGCGACTCTGTCGGCAAATCAGATTACTCGGTACGTCTTTGCTTTCCCGAGCCGGTTTTGTCTTTATCTAATAAACGTTAAAAGCAACAGCTTTTCGCGTAGCTGTAGAAACAAAGATAAAAGCATTAAATGGATTTCACGTGGACACCGCAGACATTGCGAGGCCGAATGTCCGTATGTATTCAACATTTCAAAAACACGTAAATCATTGTATATTTTTACCTATTTTAAATTGTATCGCATACATTTGTGTACGAAAATATGTATAAAAATACTTGACACAACTGAAGCGATTTGAAAAATATTCCACGAATGGATCTTTCAATGTTTTAAATAAAAATTTGAAAAAAAAACCAACGAACTATTTTTTACTTTGTAGTAATAATTAATCACACATTAGACATAAATTCCTAACAAGGTTCAAAAACTATCTTTACTCAATAAATTATAAAATTATATATCCAATGTACGACTATCTAATCTAATACACGATCAATATTCGTCAGAACAACGGGTAAATAATTATATACAGGGTGTCCCAGAATTGGAGGATATAATTTCAGGAGGCGATTCTTCGTGAAATTTTAAATCAAAAAGTCCTTTACCAAAATTCGATCCGACGCATAGAATTTAAATGGCGAGCAATTGAAGTTTTGAAAAAACAATTACTGTTTTTGCAATAACTCTGCTCAATTTTAACCTATATTAAGGAGTGAGGGCGCATTTTAAAGATTTTTTCAAGCACAACAATCTCCCTTTAAGATAATATTATCTAAGATGAATATTTCGCTAGTTATGACCTCATAAACGGAAAAAACTGCCATTTTTTGCGGTTTTTCGCGTCTAACTCATTCCGGTAAATATATAGCGAAATATCATATAAACAAACTTGTAGAGCTTGAAAATACGAAGAATTTGCACCCTCGCACGTTTCGTTTCGATAAAAATTGAGTCCGTGGGGAGACGTTAAATCTCAGAAAATTAGTGAAAAACGCGCTCCATCAATGTCAAATCCGTTTTTCCTCAATTTTTTAAGATTTAACATCTCCCACTGGACTTAATTTTTATCGAATTGAAACGAGTGAGGGTGCAAATTCTTCGTCTTTTCAAGCTCTACAACTTTATTTATATGATATTTCCCTAGCTATTTACCGGAATGAGTTAGACGCGAAAAACCGCAAAAAAGGCAATTTTTTCCCTTTATGAGGCCATAACTAGCGAAATATTCATATGAAATAATATGCTCTTAAAGGGGAATTGTTGGGCTTGAAAAATCTTTAAAATGCGCCTCACTCGTTAATATAGGTTGAAAATGAGCCGAGTTATTGCAAAAACAGTAATTTTTTTTTCAAAACTTCAATTGCTCGCCATTCAAATTCTAAGCGTCGGATCGAATTTTGCGGTAAAGGACTTTTTGATTTCAAATTTCACGAAGAATCGCCACCTGAAATTATATCCTCCAGTTCTGGGACACCCTGTATATATATATATATATATATATTATCACAAGTTTCGGGGTCTTGTTGGCCTTCATCACATGCATGTGTGACAAAATGATCGCCAAAGCGCGTGCAACTGTTACCTCCTTCCTATACTACCAGTCCGAGATCACTACTTTATTGCACTATAGTTGCGTAATATTCCATTACCGTCGTCGGACGTTGCGTGCTATACATATTTCCTGAAACCCATACACCTCATTTTCATCGATTGAGTAAACTTTCTGTCATGATGGTCTAAAATTGTGCGGCTTTACGGTTACCACAAGTATACCATACAGAAGTGCGTTCAGGGTGTCCGAAAATTCCACTTGGCAGAACTAAAGCAATAGCTAAACGTTCTCTACTTTTCCATTGCTCGTTTGCAACCGCATTTTGAATATCTTTACCGTGTGGTGTTTCGCATCGCGGCTTTACGTTGTTCGGCTATGCAGCTTCACGGGTTTCCTCACGGTAGTAAGTGTTTCACTTTGTAGCATTTCGTTGTTCCGACATTCCTGTACAATTCGGTAGAGAGCCCTTCGAGCATGAACGTCGTCGCACTTGAGCGAATTTCTTTCGTTAATATTTCTCGTATATAGTCATGCGGTATTTTCGCATTATATTTTCTAAAGATGACAAATTTCACATTTTATTCCTGCCTATTCCAGGTGAAAAAGTTACATATAATATATAATATTTTTATAGCCTTTATAGAATAAAGAATATAATATATTGAAATACAAAAAAAAAAAATATATAAATTTGACCTTACATTTTACAATAATAAAATATCGGACGAAATATATACCGTACAAAAAAAAACAATGCTTCAAATACAATTTACATGATTCGAATACATGACCTGTAATCGATATTCACTTTTTCAAAAATTTAAATATCATTATTATACAAATGGTGTTTTTGTAATAATAGTGTCGTGAGTGTAAAAAAGGATCGATTTCAAAATGTTGGTCACGTGCGCGTCTCCGAATCTATAATTTTCAAAGAGATTCCGCAATCGCTAATTCTCCCTATATCCGTTTCTTGAATTCAACTCTTATGGAATTTAAACAAAGTTAAAGTCAAGATTTTCACATCCATCATACTGGAATTTTCATTGACATTATAAAACAATCAATATAAGTAGAACGTCTTTCAAACCCACCCATTTAATGACATTCTTACGATTCTTTAAATTTATTTTCTTTTCATTTTCAGCAATTTCAGGAACAATTTACAAATGCAAATGAACATTCGCTATATACAAAGTCTAGGAATAAAATATTTTTATCGAAGGCCTTTTCCGAAATCGCATTTCTATGGATTGGTAGAAATTCAGAGAGAGAGAGATTGATTTAAGTAGTTAAACCATGAAATAGTCAGACCGCGCTGTCGTGATCATTGTATTTTTGTTTCATCAAATATTGTATGCTATAAAAAATGTCAATGACGACTCTATATTCAAAAACGTAAAAAACGTATAATAGACGAAAGCTAAAAACAGAGAGAACAAATAGGAGAAAGGCCAAAAATCAGAATACTGTCTATGCGATTCTCAAGCTGCAGACACTTTGTCAACGAAAAGTCGAGAAACTCTATAAAAGCTCCCGGATTTCGTCGAAGTGTAAACAGAAATACTGCGTTCGTTTTCGTGAAAATTTCTCGCCTTGGGTGGCGTTCCTTCTTTCTTTCTTGTACTTTTGTCTCTCGGAGATGGAAACTATTTTCCTCGGGTAACATTCTCTTTTAGCGCTAAACCGAGAAGCCGGCCGGCGGGACGTCGCGCGAGCACGGAGAGATAAAACGAGCCCGGGACCGCCAAACTAATCAGACTCGGCCAATGCGAGTTATTCCCGCGGGTTTCTCTCTCGTAGGACAGGATAATTTAAAGTTTCGCCGCAGCTCCGTGTCTACGATGTAGTGGGCCCCGTGCCGACTCTCGCAAGCTTCCTTCCAAGCCCAACCCCCGCCCCCGCCAACCTTCTCTCCTTTGTACGCCCCTGCCCCCTACGTAGCCCCTTAGCGCCCGACTCAATAGGATTAGACCGTACACAAGGGAGAAGCGACGAATTGCAAATACGACCTAACATAAACGACATCAGAGTCTTTCTGATACTCGCGAGCGCACGGGGTAATTCATGCGCGCGTATGACGAGTTCGTTTGCAATCGCAAAACTTATCTCCGCGGAATAATTTAAACTTTCGCAATCCGAGCGAATATCGCTCCGGCGGGTTGTAATTACAATCGGGAGCGTGGAGGTATTCGACTCCGACAGTTATACGAGAATGACACTCGTGGGTGAGGTCCTATAACGCGATCAAGGACGGATATACGCTCCGTGCTGACGATTACAATGCGGAGGCATAGCGTGACCCCCGCTCATACTGAGATACTGAAAGACCTGCCTTTGTATAGATATGGGTGAAGAAGAAGACAATCGAAATTACCGGAAACTTTGGCTGGGAATGATAAATGAGGCTTGTCTCGTGGAAGGAAGTACGCGATGTTGTTGCCCAAAGAGAAACGAAAAGCTATAACTGCTGATTGACGGATGTGTTGTAAATTGCATTTTTGCTGGACCAGAGGCGCTGTAAGCTACGAGTAACCATCAAGCACAACCATTCCCTAGTAGAAAATTAGAGATTCCATTACTTTTAACATAGAGGCAAGAAAAAATATGTTTACGTATTATTTTTTAGTTTTACATTTAAATAGTATAACTGCTCGAGTAAACATTTCTAATCTGCGATGGATTCGTATGTGACACAATGCTGTACTTTCGGCAAATTATTTTTTTTTCACGAGAAATTCGTAAATAATGTAATGTAATATTATGGACCACCAGAAATTAATGCATTTTTATCAAAGATCATTTATTATTGTATTGTATCGCATGGGATCTTGAAATAAATCGAGGTTACTTCCGGTAACCCAACGAGTAACCTCTAGAAGATACTGTCACGATGAACAAGCTGTCAGGGCTGGACGAATGTCAATCTATCAGTGATCGGATGCCGGTAACCAATTTCATTTGGATTACAAATTCATTGATAAACATCAAATTACATATTGACTTCTTCATTCTCCCGCATGTAGAACTTACTTTCATGTCAACTTGTTACACGCTTTGTGCATTTCATTTTTCAAATCGAATAGTTTTTAAGCCGCACTTAGTATTGAGGTAATTTTTTTTTAATTACATAATCATCCAAAATTACCAAAATTTAATAATATTTTTATTATATACATAATTTTTATTCAATTTATGCATCTTTCTTAACCTTATACTTACTAAAAACATTTTCAGTTTCTGGAAATTTTTTATATTTATTTTTCGATATTTTCAATAGCGAGTTTTATTTTATTTTCATTTAGCTAGCAAATATTCATCGAGCAAGAATTATATTTTCTTGTAAAATTTTATAAAAACATTTACTTCGTGTTATTGTAACAATTTGTATGATTGGTCTTTAATTTTAACAACTTTTCAATATTTATTAATAGTTATATCCAATTTTGTCGAGTTTTTTTTCATCGTTTTAGCCAATTTGTTTTTTCATTCCATTGTTTGTGCTTTGATGGCCTTGAACTCGCTATATAGATGATACCACTTTCCACTATACTATAGGAAACACTTGGCATTCTAAGGTTTATGTTTCAGTCGTATCGCATCGATGTAGTCACTACTATAACTTAATTTGATTTATAATTTAATGAAAGTTATATTACAACATGGTACTGCGTAGAATACCCATGGCTGCGGTGTAACCTTTGCTAAGGATTGAAATTCATATTTTCAAATTTTTTTACTTCTCTTTTCTACTATTTCTCCTTAGCTATAATAAAATAAAATAATAATTATTATTATTGTTATTATTATAGTATTTTTTATAACGAAACTTGAAGCAATTATTCTTTTTCGAAAATTTAGAATTTTATGACCGTAAATTAAAGAACAACTCAATACACGACATTCATATCTTATATTCCATGAACAAATAAAGTTTATGACAAAATGTAATATTTTTAAATTTTTAGTAAAAATTGATTTGAATTGAAACTCACGCGTGCATTTGGCCGTCCGATGTATGTCTAATTTGTGTCTATGAGAAAATTTATTTATGTCTACGTCCATTGAACAATCTATTGTACGTAGTCTATTGTACTTCCATTGTAGGTCCATTATATACGTACATAAGTGCCGTCCGATGGACGTCCGCGCCAGTGCGATAACTGATGGACATACATTCAAGGCCATTGTACCCCAGTAAAATGGGGTCGTACAAATTTGATCTTAAGAAACGAATTTTCATTAATGACTTCCGTTAATTGAAAATTATTACTGTAAAAATTGACTAAACAATAATCGTTCTCGTTTATTCCCGTAAGTGTACATTAAAATTTTCTAAATGAAAATGGTCTCGAAATGTTAAATTTTTAAAATCTGATTTCATAAAACGTAAGAAGGGTTTCGTGTCGTTAAATCAATGTGTTCGCCGAAACTACTTTTTAAAAGGAGATATGAATAATGTTGTCCAAAATTTCGGTAATCCAATACGATCGCACCGTAGTTTATCTTCTTCTTTATTTTTGCATTCTATTATAATCAATTCTTGGCAATAAGAAAAATTGAGTTAAACGCCGTACCAAATGCAATCAGAACTGAAAGTCACACCAATACCTTCACAAACATATCTAGTTGCTAGATGAAGGGACGCCGTGCAAATTGAGAAATGTGAAAATATGTTTCTACGTGAAATCATAGGGGGCGGTAGAGGCGTGCAGATAAATTTGCAGCTCGTTACGAGCGGTAGCGTAGCAACGGCACCCGCGCCCGAAAACGTGGCAGTTGGCAGTGACGAATATCTAAATTTTCTGCCCCCATGGTGGACAGAATATACCGGGAGCTAGCTTTTAAAACCACTCATGCATCACAATTTGGAGGCCACGCGCGCGATGATTTGAAAATAGCAGCACTGCATATGGCAAAAGACTGGAAAAACTTTTCGTATTGCGGGAATATAAGCGATGGAAAATCATCCTATGGTTGAAAATCAATGTTATTAAAAATGCAACTGCTGTAATTGTAGCTCTTCCTAACTTAATGTAAAGTTATTAATTCGTACTACGAAAAAAGATAAATATTTCTATTTTTTTCGGCTCATGCCCATGTCAAACGTGTGTTTATTCTACTGTATTTAGTAATTTTAATAATAGGTTGAAAGGAATTTCCTAATTTGCTAAGCACTTGGTCCAAAAGTCACAAATACATCCATTGTTCGTCCACAGCGGATTTTCAGTAAGTACATTGGATGTCCAGTTTGACCATCCAAATGGTCATTCAATGTACGTTCAGTTTCGTCACCGACAAAGAAGTGTAATGGGTGCATATAACTCACGTACAATGTACGTACATTGTCATAAACAAATTTTCTAATGTACAAAAACTGGACGTGCATAAGTCGTCCAATGGACGTGTGAATCAATGTAGGTCCAATTTTCATCCATGGGCGTCCAGTAGTAGTAATTAAGGAAGATCATCGTTTCAGTTTCAGTCCCAATATGTATGTAAAAATATTACTGATTTTACCCCTTGATGACGAATTAGTGTTTAACTCATTGTGCAAATTTAGGTTCTTGTTCTTTTTGAAATTACTTTTTAAAATAATTACTCGAATACAGGATAGTGACAGGCCATCTTGATTTGCGCTTCAAATTTTTCCCGAAAACTGTCAATTTTTATTTTGCGTCTATTATTATTAAAAATGTCATGGAAATTCATGAACTTTTATTAAGTGCACACTAATGCATTAGATGTAATGAAAATGTAACTGAAATTAATATCCAGGTACATTTAAACTAAATTTAGTGCAAATTTGTATAAATTTCGAAAAAGAATAATCTGCACCCGTATAAAATGTTACGTACAGTTGCATGAAGCATCATGTATATTTCACGAAATATAATACAGACGAACATGGAATTTTATATCTATATATACATGAAATATCTATAACGGAATTACAGATCAAATTTCAGTACGTGCATCAGACTGAGACTAAATTAATTTAACAAAAAAGAAATGAATGAAATGTGAACAATGTGTTAAAATGTCATTAAATTGCATGCATTTTCAACGTATATACTTTATCAAATCATTCATCACTTATAAACGACATTAACCATATGTTTGAAAGTGCCATCTTAACAATTTGCTTTCATTTTTTTTTTTCTTACACTATCCATTTCTCCTATGCCTTTAACATGGTAAATATCTGAACTGTCTAAGAATTGGCTAAGAAATGTTTTAATTTCTACCAGGGTGAAATTTAATGCAATTAGTTTTAAAAGTGCAGAATGACTTCTATTCAACACTTCCGTAGGGCAAAAGCTTCCATTTTACAATTTTTAATGGAATTTCAGCTCAGTCGCATTTCATAATTCTGTTATCCAGATCCGTGTAAATTTCGCACCAATAAATCACGTGCTCGTAATGCCAATAAATATTGATATTAAGTGCCAAAGAAACAATGAAAAATGGAAGATTAGTGTTTATTCGCGCTACTATAATGATTCAGTGTTGGATTTCCCGCGTCAATGAAATTAACGCGAATCGGTTTACCTAATGAAGGATCTGGAAGCGTTTATTCGCTCGAAAGTTGTCGGGTCTGAAGGCATGCCTCGAATAGCAGATCGTTGCTGGAATCGGAGACTCCTGCCATATACCCTAAGGATGCCAGTGAGTTTCGTGGCGTCTATAAGGGACGTCCAATTAATCTGATCTCGATTCAGGCACGAATTGCAAGTCGAAAAGCCATCCGCGACACGTCACGTCCGCCGCTTCCCAACCTACTAGAATACCCTCGAAAGCTGTTTGCATGTCATTTTTGGTCCCGACGCGATCTCGCAGACGGGAAATTCATATTCCGACTGCACCGCAATCGCGGACGGGCGACATTAAATCCTTGACGAATAAAGAAAGACGAGTGCGCTTTTGACGAGAAGAAATTTCAGCCCGCAAATCTCTTTTACGTCCCTAGCGAAATTCACAAAAGGATTAAGCTTCGCAGATGCGTTTTTCTTTTTGTTGTTCTTCTCCGCCGGTGTAGCATCTCTAAGAAAATTATTCCCTTTATTTGCAAAAGCATTCTTTTGCGCCGTCCTATACGTCGTTATACATAGAGTCACATTGCGAATTCAAGGGAACCGAGCGCCACTCAATTTTTCCGCCTGCATTCGCGATGGAATAATGAGCGCATCAGGCACGGTCGCAAAACATCTTGATGCGAGTGAAACTTACTTTATTATTGTCTCAATGGTGTAATTATGCATGCAAACAATTTAAGGTTCCTCTGTTGCGTGGTAGGAAAAACAAGGTGTTTAAACAAAATTAATGTATGCCACACTTAGTATGCATTAGTGTTTACTCTTGTTACGGTTCAAGATAGGTCAGATGCATGTCGACACAATAAGTAATTAACTGGTCCAAGAATACGCGAGAAATTCTAATGAAAAATCTAAACTACTTATCAAGTTTAAACGTTACGAGAATATAGTGTGGTCCTTTGCACAATTTTAGACAAAGAAGTACTTGTAGCAATCGAGAAACATTTTGTATACCATTGTTCATCTCGTGGTTTCTGGGAGCAGTGTATTTGAATACCTCGAAAACCATTAGCCACACTAAATCGTTATTAGGCGTAAAATTAAAAACTCTACTTCAACGTGACACTTACATAAATAATCATGAAAAAGTCAAGAAATCGTTTTTTCGAATTTGTATAATCCCGGGAAAAAATGGATTCAGATATAATTATATCTGAATCATATATGGTTATATCTGGATCATATATGATTATATCTGGATCATATATGTTCCATATATGGACATATATGATCCAGATATAACCATATATTCAGATATATACTTATATCAGGTCAAAATCCATATATAATTATACATGGTCATATATAATTGAGATATA
>JAPYZR010004604.1:0-18123 GCA_030522945.1 Trichopria nigra | reverse complement strand
ACGGAATGGTTGCGGTTGACTAAACTCATATTGTAGATTAAACTATAAAAACGTTATAAAGTTTAAGAAAGATGGACTGAGCGGCTGCGGCCGTAGGCCCCAGTCGCGAAGTATATTGAATTATTGAGGCCCGTTCTAATACGATAAATTGTAGTATAAAATAGGAACCAAAGACACGGTTTTGAATACAATTTGTTTTGAATAAAACCTGTAGTGATAAAAAATACTAATTCTTCTTTCCGGTTTTTTTTTTAACCAATTCTGGTTGTTTTCGGGACCGATTTAGACCGGTTCTTTTGTGGTCGTTTTGCGGTTACCGTTTCCGATAGGGAATCAGAAGTGGTTTTAACTACAGGTAGTATATGGATTGCCTGGTACTATACATAGCAGCAATGCATGTTGATATGTTAATACTCTCTAAATTGCAAGGAGTGAAATTTCACTCTTGAAGAGTGAAACTTGAGCTACTCTTCGAAAGACTGAATTTTCACTCTTTAAGAGTGACATATAATTCACTCCAAAAAGTGTGAAATGTCACTCTAAATTGGAGTGAGTCGAAGAACTTACACTCCCAACAGAGTGAAATTTCACTCCTTTACAAGAGTAGCTCAATTATCACTATTGTGGAGTAAAATTTAACTCCAAGAAATTTAGAAAGTATGTTCGAAATTACAGAACTAATTCATTAACACCACACCATAGAAACATAAGTTTTCATCTACACGTGCTTTAAAGAATTTATATTTATTGATAATTTATTAGCGATCGATTATATGTGAGCAACTTACTATTTAACTTTTAATTTACCAATTGCTCCCGCATTGCTTGCTTCGCATTTTCATTGATTAGAAATTCGAATTTCAGTTATTCGGTAAGTAATTGTGTTCTACACCGTAATTTTTCATCATCCCGATTAATCGCTCCACGGTTTTTTATGTCCATACTATGTTTATTCGTCGCCAACTGTTCTTATAGCTTTTATTATATTATATATCAAATATATACGTACGTGAGCGAGCTTGTGCGCGTTTAAATATATTTCAGCAAGATTTTATATTGACAATATTATTAATGAAAGTTGTATGAGAGAAAGTTAAGCGATTTTGTTTGCATGTTCAATTTGGGTAAGGGAAATTAACGGAACTGAAGAAGAAGACCTTTAACTTTGTTTTTATGACACTCATCGACTACAAAGTCAAGACAGTGGAACGATGTTTGAACATATGCTGCTAAAATACATAAATAGATAATATTAAAAACTATTCGATCTTAACGAAAAGAAAGCGACTGCAGCAAAAATGACCTGAAAATTGAATATACCCTTTTACATGTACCTTTGCAGTTTCTGCATTGTTTATGTATGACATTTTCTTTTAAGCTTGCATTTTTTGTTAAAAAAAAACCAACGTTCTTTACTTTGTTTATTATTATAAACAAATAAACTCAATAATTAATGAAGACATTAATTTAATTTACATTCCCAAAAATGTTGACGAAGCAAGGAAGCAAAAATTTGCAACAAGATTAATTTTTAATTGACTGAAAAATGTAAAAAATTATTTTAAAAAATGTGTCTTTCCTGAAGGACACCGGGCTTCAAAGGATTAAATATTTTTTATTTGCATCTTTTGTAAAAAGTTCATCAAATTTGTTTAACGACCACTCCGAACACATACTGAGTGACTCCAGTGCCTTCTAATTGAGCGACGCTCTTACGCTTTATGTCTTCAATTTGCAAGGTGAGTCTATAATTATGAGGTAAAACGCATAATGAACGTAATAATGTATTTATATCAAATAGTAGATGATGTCTGTTTATGGCCAATTTTTTTGGTCTCTGGGCTTAAAGTAATGGAGAAAAAATGGCTATTAACTGGTTTCAGTTTCAACAACTGTATTATAGTTTAATTTTCATTTCATTGAATATTTTTTATATACGTTTCAGAGAAAACTAAATGTCTAATTGCATAATAATATTATAATATATTATAATATTACATAATCCGATTATAATTGTAATTTTAATTAAAAAAAAAAAAAAAAAATCGTATAACGGATATGTACTATTCTAGAACATTTTGTAACGTCAATTCACTTAACGGTCTTGACTCTCTATTTTGGTTGTTTTTATATTTACACTTTTAATACTTATTTGTTCAAGAAAGAATACAGTCGAGCATAGAAGAGTGTAATAAAAAACTATTAGTAGGCCGTTTAGAAACAATTTATTTCTCTGCGACCTTTGAACTTTTTCTGTTCCACTTGGATCTGTAATTTCCATTTCAAATTAAAATTTCAGTTGTTTTACTAGGTTTAGGCTAATTCATGCACAATTATATGTATATATACACGAGGAAATTGCTGCTCTTTAGACAATAATAAACTTGATGCGCAACCTACCTACCCTATATATATTTGTAGTATTTTTTCTTAAAAATATACCTCACAGATGTAACATTTTTTTTTTTTTTTTTTTTTTTTGTTAAGCTTTATTAACGTAAGTGTTAGCGCATTCATAGACAAATATTGAAATATTTTATACATATATTTGCGAACATTTGCTATTCACTTTCCTAATTGGACAAAATGTTGCAGCCTTAAACAACTAGGACTGACCCTTTACATTAGTTAGAGCATCAGGAGAACTGTGCAATACTTTGCGAAATAATGTTAAAGTGAAGTCAAAAGTAGCCAAAATACGTAACCTAGCAATATAAGAAAAGTTTATACATTAGACAAGTTTATACGAGTTTATATACACAACATTTACACTATTATTTCTGTATTAACGTAAGATTACAATAGGGTTAATGAACATATGGCCGTAATAAAATCAAGTAAAAAGATCAAAGTAAATACAATCATAATATTCTTCCACAGGATTTAAATTTGTTTAAATGTTCTTCAAAATTGTGTGCTCAAAAGGGTGACATTCAATAAGTACAGATATATAGATATGTAGATCGTTTCGATATATAGATATTGATCTAAAAGTTTAACTTTGCTCAGAATTGAAAATTGTGAGACATTTGAAAACAGAACTCGCGATCTTATGTTGCCCAATTTTTTGTCGAATTATTAACTATACTTTAAAGTATATATATATACATATTGTTAAATTATGACTACAATTTATTGCCTTTTGAAACCGTACATAAAACCAGATTTCTAAAAAATACTAAGATAAGTTCGTTTTGTTATGATAGTTTTTCGTTTTTCTGTTTGGTAATGAGTCTCAAAAATTAAAGAAAAATTCTGATATACCGGGTCTTTCAGACCACCCGTCCCGCCCTTTTAAAACGTAGTGATGCACTTGTACGAAAAAATGGCTTACACAAAATTTGCATGGTTTCGAGGGATCTATCTGGTGGTGACCTTGAATTTGAACTTGAACATGACCTTGATGATTATTTCAAGGTCAAGTTTATTATTGTAAATGGTAAACCCTACTTTTGATCTCGGATTTGAAAAGAGCGGAAAATTTTACGTTAAAAACGATATTTTCAACAAGGTCATGGCAAGGTCTAATGAAGGTGAAATTTGTGTAAATTGTTGAATAACCTTAAAAATCTCCATCCCTGACATCTTTCTTCCAAAACATTTTGCTGTTTCCAACCTCTATGCCGAGGTAACATACATAATTTAACAATTTTCGGAAATTTCACCGTCATTCGACCTTGCCATGACCTTGTTGAAAATATCATATAAATATAGTTTTGAACGTAAATCCGAGATCAAAAGTAGGGGTTCCCATTTAAAAAAATAAACTTGACCTTGAAATAACCTTCAAGGTCATGTTCAAGGTCAAATTCAAGGTCACCACCAGATAGATCCCTTGAAACCATGCAAATTTTGTCTACAGTGCATCCCTACGTTTTAAAAGGGTGGGACGAGTGGTCTGAAAGACCCGGTATATATTTTTTTGGGCTTTATTTTTTGGACATGTCACCTTCCACTGAACAGAGTGCTTTTGCGTATTATATATGAACAGTTACTCAAGTCGCGTGGAAAAAATAAAGAAAGTTGAAAATACTATCTGAGTATTGATGCAATGTTGATGAAACATGGCAAAATAAAATAGAAATTAAGTATCACTTGTTCAAAGTTAGAGTATTTATTTGTATTATATGCCCGGCTATAGAAGCACTGAGTCCACATTAAATATAGTGGGACCAATTTTTGTTCTGCAGGATATACGTCTATATTATATTATATGAAAATGAGAAAGACTATATTCTTATGCAAAGTACGTTTGTGTGTCCGTCAGTTCTCCATGTCTATCTTCCCTATATGCCCAAGAGTTCTATGTTCGTCTATACCCGGCATCATTAATGACTCCATACCAAATGTAGGGTGTAGGATATTTCACCATGGCATATACCCCACACTCTACATATACACTATAGTTCACATCGCTCTAAAAGGATTGTCGACTTTCTGGTTGTTTCCAAATGCTGCAATAGGAGGCACATTACTTTTGTCCAAATGGTTGGTTCTTCATGATTTTGTGTTAATCTTTCTGACAGGATTTATCTAGGCTTTATCTAGGCAAGAACTATTCGCCTAAAATAAAGATATGTGTTTATAAAAACAGAATAGACGGACAGTGCAATCGGTGGATATTAAATGACTTTCTTTTATCGATTCGTCCTTTCTTTTGAAAACTCCTTTCGATTAAGTCGCAAGTAGGTGACGCACATTTCCCGAAAGCAAAATCTAAGTCTTATTTGGCAACTTTGATCCAGCATCGTTTCAAATGACCCGTTATTATATGCCGGCAACATCAATCAAGTCGTACGAATTGAAGACTTTCCTTTCAAAGTACACTGCGTGCATACGAATGGAGATCTGCGCATCGGATTGCGCGCACAACTCGAGTATCTGACCGTGGCGCTTCGATGTGGTTACGAAGTTTAAATTCAACCGCCCAACGCCTCGGACGAGACCTCGTGTTCGTCCGCTTAGCACTTGCCAAGGAAAGTCAAAACTTGGTCACCGGTGGACAGCGGTGCCGCCTGCGGAGACTCGCACGTATCCAAGTCCCTCTTCGGCAAGACATTCTTCGGTGCGGCATTGCCGTATCCGTTGTGTTTTCTGCGTGTGCGTCTGCGACGGAAGGTCGGTGATACCGGACAACGATCCCATTAATGAGTCACTGACGGAAGACGCCTAAAAATGAACCGGACTGGCTGGTACCTCGCGGTCGTTGTTCTTCTGATCGCGTATTCGGTCTCAAAGTGCGCTGGGGATGCAACAAAAAATCAAAGGACGGATTTTTCTGCCGGGCCTGCAGTTACCAACCTCTTACCGGTTTCAGATGGAAGCGCTGATTTCTACCTCGTTCGAGTCAGGAGGTTCTTCGATTGGATTTTTAGCGGCGATGCATCCAGTCAAGGTCAGTCTCTCGAGTTCTCGCGTATCAACGAGAAAGGGATATACTATAAGAAAACAAAGCAGTACTTTCAGTTTGCCGATACCAGTATATATACTTTGATACAAAATGATCAACTAGCAGATCGTATTAGTGCGGACATTCAATCACACCAATGTCTACTTCGATTCATAAAAATGTTTCTATTCGACATTTTTTTAGACTGCTCTGGAAACAAGGGAAAATGTTAATGCAATTATCTTAAACTTAACGTTTGCAAGATGACGTTGGAGCATATTTACATGATAGAACAAGTCAAATGAATGAATGTTTATAACTATAATCAATTTAAAGAATGAATTATGAATAGGCTGGATATTTCACGAGACGATGATTGAAGGATTGGTGGATGAATTGCACGAATCAATGGCTGGCAGAATTGAAAGAATGACGTAATGATTAAATTAGACATGAATGGATGAATGGTTAAATATAAAGAAACAATAGTGTTGGATCAATCAATCTTTAAAGTTTTATTGAATCGAAGGACTGAATGAATGAATAAAATAATCAATAGAGGAATCAATCAAAAGGAATTAAAAATCGCATAGGATGTGGTAATAATTTTTTATGCTTGATATTAGTAATGAATGTCTTCTGTTTTGCACGTGAACATTTTCACGTACAATTTCATGGAGGTTCGAATCTCAGTTCATTAATTACGGTTGATTTTATTGTGAATATGGCTTCTCCTACTTTACAATTCTCAGATTCATCCGGTACTTACCACGACGGATAATGGATGTAATCTTGGTTGTCTGACTAGAGTTTTATGAGTACTTCTAAAAATTAATGGCTTAAATCAATACGTTCATATATATATGTATATCGTTGAACGCCTCGAACCTAACCCAACCTTCATGAGACTTGTCAAGGTCGAGTGGTACCAATCTGAAAAATTAAATTAACTGCTACCATATATATACTGAGCTAGTTTTTAATTGAAGAATACAATAAATTTATAATGAATTTAATAATTCATTCTAAAATTTATTTGATTGAAATGCAACAATTTAATTGATTCGTATAAAACTTGAAACATCGAGATTATTATATAGCTATACCTGGATTGACATGTATGTAAGTTTTGTTGAATTCAGATTTTATAAATGATTATTTAAACATCTTTGAAAATATATAAAAGACGCTCGCTTTATACAGTTACATGCGGTACTTAAAAACGAATACACCGAATTTTTATTATCCAAATCGATTTGATATTTCGAATGTGCCAAAAAGATAAAAGTCAATTTTTTTAAAAATCCACTTTTACCGAAAATGTGTTTAACCTAATAAAATAACATAAATATTTTAAGCCTTCTTTTAATTATACGGTTCGCTTGTAAAAAATTTAACTTTTTAAATATCTTTACAAAAAATCCTGCGGACATTCCAAAATATATAAACTTATTCAATGAATGACATTGAAGAATAATTCGACAAACAATTAGACCAAGAATAGAAATACTTTATGTGAAACAGAAGGTAATCATGTCCTCATTTATTTGTGCCTATTTTAGGCACACCTTAAAATAAGCTAATATTTAAGCTTTACAAGGGGAATCTACGACGTCTTTTTCACAGATCGTGATGTTGATTTCGTTGTGTAAATGGAGTTGTCTTACGGCATTCTTGGTTTTACATCCGATAATTAATTCTGATAATTTTTTTATTTTTAGCTCGTCGTAATTTATAATGGACTACTTTTATTAAAAAGAGTTGCAAACTTTTTATTTAAGGCACCAATGTTTTGAACATTTTTTTTTTTTTTTTTTTTATATTACGGCCCTTTTTGCCCTTCAATGCGGCTAATTGAATGATTCACGATTTATAAACAAAGAGTGAAATTTTACTCCATGAAATTTAGATAATATAGTTCATTAGCAATATGCCTGAAAAAATTGCTTTTACAAGATCACTTTTTACTTTTGTCGCATCATTTACTTTTATTTATTTATTTATTTATTTATTTATTTATTTATCATTTATTTATTATTTATTGAATGCCTCAACAACGTTGTTCATAAAAACCTACATTTACACGTGACACCTGAATCTTGTTGACCTTTATGTTATCATTATAAAATGATTATTAATTATTGAAATTTGTATTTAGAGAAATCCCTACTACATAAAATAAAAAAAAGATACAAGTTTATCTTTCGAAAAAAAATATTTGCTACCGGTATTGTTAATGCATCAAAGAACTTATACTATAAATCATGTATTTTAATCAGACCGCAACCAATAAAATTAATGTTATAGATTATAACGTTACCTTGGCATTATTTTCAAAAAAAAAAAAAATTTTCTAAAATGTTCATCATTATTGCGATAGCTAATTATAGCGTTTTTAACTTTTTGATGATATTTTATTTCTTTTAATGTCTTTTCCATAACAAATAAGTAAAATGCATCATTGTTCAGTTTGGATAGTCTAGTTGAATAGTATTATTGAAAAGAATGGTTGAATAGAAGAGTGATTACCATTTTTTCATTAGAATTGATGAATATCACGGATGAATAATATATATAGTTGTAGAGTATGACTAAATAGTTTTGATTGAATATAATGGTTGAATAATATGATTAAATAGTATGATTATATATACTATAATTTAATAGTATTGTTGAATAGTTTGATTGAATAATATGATTGAATGGTGTTGTCGAATGGTGTTATCGAATAGAGTCGTTGAGAAGCATAGTTAAAGTAAAATTGAAAATTGTATTTTTTACTCGTTATGACCCTCGCGGATAGCATGATTTGGAGTAGAATGTTTGGATAGTATAGTTGACGAATAATATGGATAAACAGAGTGATCCAAATGACTCAGTTACAATATTACTTGCTAGAAAGTAATATTGCAACTTGCTTTATTTATTATTATTATTATTATTATTAATTTAACAGTTCAATTAAATAATAACATGACATATGTGTATTTTATTACGATAGAATATAAAATGAAGTAATAAAAAGTTCCGTTGAATTATATTGTCCGGTTAAGTATATAGTCTTCCTTAAGTTAGCGTAACTAATGTAAGCAATTAAAAGTGTGTATATAATTACTAATTCAAGTCTGCATCGTTTTATGTTTATCTAGTGTATCTGATATAAATATGAAAAATTTGACGATTACGCTAAACGATAAAACTTTTGAAATGATCTATAAATGCAGTATTCGTTTCGTATTGGTTCTTAAAATAAACATATATTTTAATCAATGTGAAAGTAAAATCGAGAGAATTATTCATTTACGATTAGATATATTTATTATGTGTTATTTATTGTGCATATTTTAAGTTTTTAATTGTGCAAAATCTCTAACCAGTCTTCTTTTTTGGTCCACAATTATAAACTGGTTTTCGAATGGTCTTTGTTTTGCACAGTCACATTTTATTTATCCAATAGCTGGAAATGACACTTTCTGCCCAGTTTTTCTGTCCTATATGTTAAAAGTATTGGAGTCCAGAAAAAAATGGCCATAAACTGGTCTTATTTTCTACTAGGAATGCTGCGGTGGTCTTTATTGACTTTTATGCTCATACGAAATTTTGTAGAGCTATCAAATATTTCGTGTCGAATTTTGATTATGATTAAAAACGTACGCAAATCGAGACACCGTTATCATAAAAAAGTCCCGTAAACTCAGGCCAGGCCAGGAAGTCACATGCCCGTAGAAGAATAATAGAAAGTGCCTCGAGGAATTCTCAAGTTCAATGTTTGATTTCACTTCTCACGTGTCAATCGTAGGAAACTGAATTTTCAATTGATCAGTAATCGTGACCAACTTAATTTCGGCGCGTTATTGTAGCCGCGGAGCACACTCTTCCTATTGTTCAGGATATATATACGAGCATAATCGTGGCCAATCGCTAGGCGTTGCGGGATTGGAATTTGGGCCAACTTTGTCGACCCAATCGTTAGATACTTCCTACCGTTATACCGGACTCTCCCACCTACAAAAAAGTCTCTCCAAATTACGTATAATTATTTGCTTATTTTACCCATCAATTCATTTTTATTCTTCATCACATCCAACATTGGAGTGAGTTTTAATTACAAAACATAAAATCCACTCCCATGCGCACATATTTGTGATGCTTCAAAAAGCATAGTTAAATTCTGTCTAAATTTCTTGGAGTGGAAATTTAGCTACTCTTTTAAAAAGGAAATATTTCAATTCTTTAAGGCTGATATATCAATCATTCTGGAATGAAAATTCTCCAATAAATACTAGTAAATATATAGTTTAAAGTTATTTTAAATTTCTGTAAATTTCTGTAATTCCTATCATTTATATATCAGTATATTTATTCAATGCTTAATTTCAGTTGAATGTAGATACAAAGTTCACTCTATAGGAAGGGCGAAAAATGCCCACTTTTGAAAGAGTGCCTCAACTCTCGCTTCAAGAAAACGTCACTCTACTATAAATAAAAATTTCTCTTATATAAGTAAAGTTCACTCTTTCAATAGCGAAAATTTAATCGTTTGTAAACGAATTATAAAGTTATATTATTATAGTTTTCTTTTTTTTGTCCGACTCTCTTTTATCTTTACTCTTATACGATCCTGTGTTTTCATCACTGACATACATCTACATTTTCAGCAAAAAATCTTCGTGAAGGACGCACTTTCGGTCAAAAAAGAATACAATTCATGCTGATGCCGTTGATGTACAAAATGGGAGCCATAATGACTATGCTGACAGTTCTTGTGGCAATTTCGATGAAGGGCTTAATGATTGGTAAGTGAAAAACCAAAAAGAAGCGACCGTTTTAAGACTAAAAACGAATTAACGGAACGGCCATTTCTATTTAGGTCTTATCGTCATTTGCATGCAAAATGAGTGTATATGTGGTGGCCTCTTTCGAGTTTTACCTTATTCAGCAGTCCAATGTATTTTCTCCGCAACAATAATAACCTTTTTTATATGCATCGCTTCAATTCTCTTCGATGCATACAAATCTGGAGCATGTTTTTTTTTTAGTTTAGAATTGCTTCGTAAAGTTGTGGAGATATATTTACTTATATGCAAGGCGATAATTTTCTGTTCATTTTATGCATTTTCAGAGAGCAATATAAAGAGTTTTTTGCAAATTAAATTAAAGGCAATCTCTCACTCGCAATCTTTTTTTTTATTATTGCATAATGCAATTAACGGCAAATTGCACCGACAAAATTTTATAACTTTTGTTATATCATATTATTATTGCGGACTTGGTGTAAAATAATTTCCAATTTTAGTCATTTGTCAGAGTGCAATAAGTTGTATAAATTAATCACTATAATTTTATTCAATTATCTTCCTGCGGTATTTGGGGTTTCTTGCGGTCATTATCATAGAAGGCAGTTTATCATATTATTTTCAAACAGTTTTATTATTCTCTGCATTGGGTTTTAACTGAGATTATCGAAGTATATATTTATACATTTTTGCGTAATAAAATAAAAACACGACTGTCTACGTAAAATGAAAATATTAATGAAGAATATAAAATATATAATTCATAGAAGAACGAAATAAAATAACTATTTTGTTTATATTTTATATATGTTATAGCTTGTTTGGTGTAACAAAATTTAAAAATATATAATTATTTTGGTATATAAGGTATAAAATTAATTTACATAATAATTTATTATTATTTATAATTAACTATAAAGCTTTGTATTACTTATTCTCATTAAATATTTTAAATGTACATTTGTTTGATGCTCAAATGTTTAAGGTTTGAGTTGGAAAGAAGTATTTCCAGTATGTTAAGTTATTCATTAAGTGAACGCGAATTTCACTGCATTTCTCATTACACTGATTACGCATGAATTAAATCATTGAAGCCATTCTTACGAAATACGTTATAAAGTTTTATATAGTTTTAACCCTAAAATGTCGTACACTACCATTTTTAATTAATAATTTACCACTGCCAGCCATTTTTGGTATAGTAAAGGTTTGTTTTAAGAAGAACGTTTCAATATTCGAAAATGATGCAGACCTTTGGACCTTGAAAATCTTGAAAATTTGCACTCTGCAAAAAGTGAAATTTCATTTATTATATATAATTTAGTAAGATTGTAAATTGTTCACGAATGAAGGTATATATTTATGCCATTTAATTAAAAAATAACATTCCTCTATTACAGTTCTTTAACTGTAAATCTCTCACATAAGGTGAATGGTCACTCTCTTTAACTGATGCGATACATCATAAGAACGTATATAAATATATTGAGAGTAAACAATAAAATTCTTCTTGTAATTTTCAACAAATTGCAAACTTAATTACGTATTATTATACTTATCATCAAAATCTATCGATAATGTCAATTAATTTTTAAATTAATCATAGCTTATGTTTTGTAAATAATCCACGTAATGTCTTGGCCAGGAGTATATTGCAATGTATGGTGTAGACAAAGCGCGCTCACGTAGACTCGTGTTTTTAAATCTAATGTAGGGCACCTAGTGCGAAATCGTGTAAGGAGTACAAATCTATCAAGTACGATTACATTTTACAATTTTCCATGTGATAAAGTATGTTACATGCTATAAAGTTAGATGTTATTCGCATGCTGAAGGTCGCGCTCTTAAAATAAACAATACATACATTACATATTAGTGGATTCAATTATTACTTAATTAAAAAATTTATATATTTTATTTAATTTAATTATATATCAGTATATATATGAATTAATTTATTATATATGAATCATACTTGTTCCAGATATGGTCATATATAATTGAGATGTAACGATATATCCGGATTTTGATCTGATATAAGTATATAATAAATTGCGATTCAGCTCGTCATTGGTCATACGTATACTAATCTTTTTGAAGTTTGATCTGCAGTATAAGTTGCAAAATGTAACTAAATCATGTTTGATATAATCTTCTTTGCTGGTATATGTATAAGTATATATGTAAGTGATACCCTAGTAGAGAATGACACCAGTTTCTGCCCAATTGTTCTGGTCTCTACGTTAATAGTAATGGAGTACAAAAAAACTGGCCATATACTAGGGTAGTTGCATTAATTACTACGGATATTTATATTATTTTCACGTATAAAAATTGAAAATTGATATTTTCAAAATTTCATCCTCATAACGCATATCGAACTTGGCAACACGTGAAATTGCTCCCCCCCCCCCCCCCCTTTTTTTGAGAAATTTAAGATTAAACACAAAGCAACGTATGCATTTATAAAAATATATACATATATATACGTATGTATATACATTTCACTTTGATACAGGAAAGATAATGTCTTATATACTGTTTTTTATCATACTAGTTGATTTTCGCATACATATATATATATATATATGTATATATATATATAATTATTACTTTTAATTATGTTTTGAAATATATATAGACATTTGCTCCATATTGGAGATCAGAAAATCGGAAACATCTCGGCTTATGGTCAATTTTAAAAAGTCGATGACGGCTCAAATTACGCGGAATTTATTTATAATTAATGTGATACATTTCATTTAATAAATGAAGCATTATGTTTTTTCATAAAATATAGACATTTGATGGAAAAACATGTGGCATTTTTTTGACTGACCAAATTCAATACTTCGATGCCAAACTGTGGGTCGAAGTAAAAGAAAAACGTCTACATAAATTTTTAAAATTTTTATTCTTATTTATTTATTTATTTTTATTATTCTTTAAGTGAATAAATTACGCAGGTAATTCAGTGTACAAAAATTTATTTATATTGTAAAATTGTAACCCAGTATACATTTAAAGTTGATAATCAAGATTATATTGTGTATTTCATCTTAACTTTTATGAAATATTTTTAGGTATTACGCTTCTTGTACTGAAGCTCAGTACGATCTTTGCCAAGCTTTATGTTGGATCGAGCGGCGGCCACGGTTGGTCATCTGCGCAACAGCCAGTTCATGTTCACCTTCACCACGCGGGTCCTGATCCCCACAGTCAAGTCTACAGCAGCTGGGATCCCTCCACTTCGGGACATTATTATTATAAATGATAAAAACGACATCAACCGAGAAAAGCGAAATTAGCATTCGTTGATATTAAGGAATAATTTGCGTAAGAGCTGAAGTAAAAATGAATCAATTTATCGGAATAAATAAGATTTTAATTCGATAATATTTTGAATACCGAGACTTATCTGTTTCCAATAGAAAAAGTAACGATGTTTTTTAAATAGTTTCTATTTTATTTATTTATTTATTTATTTATTTATTTATTTATTTATTTATTTATTTATTTATTTATTTATTTATTATATTAAATGTATAAATTAATTAACTCGAGTTTTATTTTTACGTCTTGGAGAGAAATTTTCAATGCAAATAGTTAGATTCTGTGATCAAGCTATATTTTCTCGTTAAAATGGACATAAAATAGTATCATATTTTCATACTTTTTTAATTCCAATGTTCTGGACAGTGAAACTGTATTTTCTGAAAAAAAAACGACCGAATGAAAATAGCCTTTTCTGTGTGATTTATTTATGTTGCATATAATATGCGAGGGTCGCCTTAAGAGATGGGAATGTCTGAAGATTTGTTAAGTAAGGTCCAATTTTGTAAACCCGGATTACCAATTTTTCCATTCCTTCCAATGAACTACTAAGTTTCTGGGCCCAGTACCAAAAACAGGCCTAAGTCGAATTCAGCCTAAACAATTGTTAATGGAAAGCGAAATTTTTTTTGAAGATTCAAATTGTACGGGAAATTTTACGCCCTTATATAATATTTAGAATGATACATTGAACATTTTATTTAGTAATATTAAGAAAATTAATTTTTAGATCCCTAAGATGCCAATAGTGGCTTGAATAAAAATGTTTAAGCATGATCCGACTTCCCTTACGGAAATGTACAGTAAACACTAAAAAAATGGGTGTAAACACTAAAAAAATTGGGGTTTACACCCAATTGGGTGTCATTTCGGACACCGAACATTTTTTTTTCTGTGAGGGTTATTTGAATAAACGGGAAAAATTTTTAAAAAGCCCATTTTCGGTCCTAACAAAATAATTAGTTTATTATTACTAAATGTCATATTAATATTTAACACAGGGGTTTCCATTGAAAATTGTTAAGCTTTGGTCGACTTTAACCTGTTTGGGCATTGGACGCGAAAATTGAGTAAACCATTAAAACAAAAAAAAAGTCAAGGAATATAAAAGGAATCATGTATAGGTTTACAAAATTTGACTTCCCTCAACAAATCTTCAGGTGTTTCCATCCACGATGTTTTATTAGTCAATGCGTTGTTAATTGTTCGTTTTCAATTAAAAAAAAAAAAAAAAAAAAAAAAAAACAGAGTTATATTTGTATGGTTATTTAGTCATATTGATGTCATATCAGTATCATCAATATATATATATATATATATACGAATGGTTACCGTAATTGTTTTCTGCTTAAATTAACCGACCTTTTAGGACAGAAACGGCCGAATGATCTAGAAAACCTATACAATAATGCATGTTTATATCTTCCAAAGTGTTTCTTTTTGTGTTGAAGATCTCAACGAAGATTTCATTCGACATAGAATTAACATGATGACTTTTATAAAGTTTATATCTGTCGATATTGCAGTGCTCTCCTTTATCGTAGAATTGCTTAATTTTATCATTTGTAAATATTTATTTTGTAAAATAATGAAATTAAATATAATTAGTTAACAGACACAAAAAATATCCATGAAAACTTGATAAATCGTCATTTACGTACATAAAAACCAATTTATACAGCCACGCTATAGAAGATAAGAAATTACACATTCTTTATTACAGAAGACATAATGTGTAAAATTAACAATTTTTATTGCACATATTAAGTAAATTAGAAAATATTTTATGGAAATAAAATTCTAATAAATAATTATGTTTTGTTGTTCTCATATTAAAAAAAAAAAAGAATTAATTAAAAACAAAAACAAAAAAAGAATCTTTACCTTTAGAGGGTAAACTGAACCTGAAATATTTCTTCATAAGAATGAAAAAATCAAACTGTAACGGGAAAAATAGAAAGTTATAAATTAGTTCAATTCCTTTTTAAATTTGTAACCTAATTAAATTTTATTTAAATCTTACACTTTTTATATATAACGTTATATATACTTGTAATATACGTAATTGTAAATATTATAATTTAATGTAGACGCTGAGACGCATATAATGATATCAAGATGTATATCTGTACGATGTTTATGGTTTCATGAACACACATCCTCACGTGCCTATATTCAATTTATATGTTTACAATATTTATTTATTTAGTTTAAATAAGCTTAATTACGAAAATATTGTAATGCGCTAGGATATCAATTTAATTTTACTTCAGCTCTGCGGTAATTACGTACAACGTTGTTACGCATTTTTTGTCGATCTACCTTTGTGCTATATTTATTAATATTATAGTTTTACGAAAACTGTACAGATCATTGTCTTCCTGATATTGATTGATTGTAGATATATATTCAAACGACGTGGAAAATCATTATCCTTTCACTATAATGAGATGTAATGAGGTTCTTTTAAAATAATTAGATTTAAACGGTATAACGTTTCACTAGATAAATATTTACTCCAGTTCATAAAATGACCGTGCAACTTACGATCAGCGACTTTTAGTTTTAAATGCATGCAGTATGTAGCGTAACGGTATACTGAAGATTAGTGATCGCTCGTGGTTGTGGCTATCTACTATATAGCTATCAACTTTGCGATTGAGTCTGCCATCGTTGCACTAAACTTACATTAAAGGCCATATTTTACGTCAATCATTGACAATAAATTTTGATACAAGTACTTTAGCGAATTCAACGTATTGTATTTTCAATAATTCAGGATTTACAAAATTTATATTTTGTACAAATTGATAATCTTTTCATAAAAGTAGTTAAATACATCCATAGGTATAAAATAAGTACTAGTTTTAATTAAAAATCTATCACAGCATATATATCAAACTGGACAACAGATTTTTTCAAGATTTTTTTGTTGAAAATGTATGGAATGCATTTTTAATCCATTAATTTTAATTAACATCCGACGACATCTAAATAATAAATTTATAAATTTTTAGGAAATTATAATTAATGAATAAATTAAATGTTATCATTTCCAAATAACTTCACAACTTATTTGAGGTCTGTGAAAAAACATTTGAAATTCAAATGATCATGAAATAATTTCGTATATTATTGCACATCTCACAATTATGAATGAAATCAAACACATAAATATAAATCTTACTTTTTGACAACAAATTCATTATACTTTTTTCAGGAAAAAAAAAATGGATTCCATTTTTTAATATAGATTTATACCGCGATAAGAAAAATCGTTCCATTCAAAAATCTAAAAGATATATGATGTTCTGTAATAGTATTATTATGTAACAAGGGCGTAATTATCGATATTCACGAGGGTGAAGTTTGATATATGAGCGAAGCGACAATTTACTATGGATTTTATATATTATGTATCAGTCGATTTAAAAGATCTCCATACTTGAATCCTGAACGAGTGGATACTCTACGAGTGGATATACTATTCAACATCTTCAAAATTAATTTACGCCTAGACTTTACTATATCATTTTTATTGCTAAGATCTATGAAGAAGTTCAATTATTAGATAAATAATTATTATTTTTAATAGCCACGACAACTTACGAACGAAGTAACAGAGACCTTCTGTAATCTCTTCTAAAAGATATGCAAACATGACGTACAACTAAAAATTAACCTTCTTCACTATTTGATTATGTTACACAGTACCTCTACATAATATAAATATATTCTTACCTTTAAGAATGAAACTTTACATAAGCAACAAAGTATAAGAATTGTATTATTATTTACTAATCGCTGATGTTGTTAGGATTTGAGTGTGGGGTTATAATATAGAAGATTGTTTTTTCGTAATATTTTATAAATATCTTAATTTAATAAGGTTAATTGAATGTTTGAAGTACCTATACGTAACTACACTTAATGCTCGCAGAGAGACTTCAAGAATACACATATCTACAGTAGATTCAACAAAAAAATAGTCAGTGTCAACATATGTCGAATTTGAGTTCATTTCAGAATCAAGACATTTGTTTACATACTGGATTCAATTTTCTTAATTCTTTTAAGAATAAAGCATATTGGAATTGACCAAAAAACAATTATAATAGGCATACTTGAAATATCTTCATTAAAACCTCGATTGTAATAGCGATTGTATAAGAGCGTTTATGATAGTTGAGATGTAAAAAATATCTGATGTACATACCTTATGGTAATATGTAATAAGAGTAGTCACTGGACCAAAGGTACTTCTATACGCTACTAGTAGTCGATAAATAAATATTTCATGTATATCTTAAGATAATTATATATATTATCATTTTATTTATATAACACGCGAGTTCGCGATTATTATTAAGCAACGCGGTAAATTATTTATTATAATAATATGTCTATAAATATAGGAAAAAGAAAATATACTTTATGTACATAAAATGGCAATTCGTATTAATTATTTAAACGAAGAACTAGGGGCTTCGCCCCTGCGTTTTTTTTAAATGTTATTTTTTGGGGGCCACTATGTAAATTACATTTTAAAAATTGATTTGTTATAAACAATGACAATTTTTCAACTTAACTCGCGGGAAATAATTC
>JAPYZR010004603.1:0-20135 GCA_030522945.1 Trichopria nigra | reverse complement strand
AAAGTTTAGCATTTTGTTTCTAGAAAACTATCAACTTATGGAAAAAATTACAAAGAATAAAAGATACTTAGAATTCATCAGAGAATATACCAGAATTTTCCCAGAATTTTTCCAGAATTTTTCGTACATTTTTTACATTTTTCAAAAAATATTGTAATAGATAATTTTTCAAAAATGTCACCAAAAAATCTGAAAAAATTCTAGTGTATTACTTGAGGAATTCTAAGAACTTTATTGTTTTGAATAAGTTCATCACTTTTCAGTCAGAGCGACTTGAAGATTTTCAAGAAACGTTCATTTCGGACGCCATTTTGAGAGCCGCCATATTGAATTTTTTATTCCGGACCATGCATAGCTTCAAGTTTAGGGCTCGAAAACGATTTCTATATGGTACGGGATGTGTATGTAACCGATTTCATATAGACATTTTAGATCTAAAAATGTTCTTAGACGAAAAATGGCATTTTTTTGCAATAAATTACTTATAACTTTTTAAGCATTGGTTTTATACAAATTCTGAGGTCCTATTATGAAAGATCATGAAATTTTACATCGGATATCATGTATCTAATTTTTTTTTGTGGCACAGGTAGCCAAAAACAGAAATAAATATATATAAATAGTAGCCAGAAACATATATATATATATATATATATAAGTATGTGTAATAGTCACTGTGCGGACTGGATCCCCCCCACTCTGCTGCCCCCCCGCGGGGGGGGGGGGGGGGGGGGGGGGGAGGGGGGGGGGGGGGGGGGGGGGGGGGGGGGGGGGTTGGCTCCGCTCCCCGGACCCCCCGGTAAAACTAACCTAACCCAACCCCTCACAGAACCCGCCTAAACTCCGTTTTTAATGGAAATCTGGCAACCCTGTGGTCCTCAAAGTGACTGATATTTATATGGAATCGTCCGCAAAGTGACGCATTCGTATATTTATTACTATAGACTCAATGTCCACAAATTAAAAGGTATAATAAAATAAATAATACAAAGTTCATTTTAATTTTATCTATTCTATATCTTTTTAGTCTAGGTTCTTTAACTCTCTCTAAGTTACTTCCTACTGGTTTGAATGCTTCTTCAGGCGTTCTTTGTAATTTATAGTTGGCCTTGCAATTTCTTTTCTCACTAATGAAATTTTTTGCTCTCTCCAGCTGGCCTGCTGTGTAACTGGAGCTGCTACACCACAGCCTGTTGGTCACGGCCCCTGTATCGATTGCTAACCTTCCATTCGTTACCCTCCGTCATTAGACTCCGTCATTAGGGTCGCTGAAGGTCAAGTCAACTATGGATGACTTATCGTTCTTGATGTAAGTCGGCGTTGTTCTGACGTTAACGATCTCCAGATCCAGTGTGGCAAAGGCCTCTGGGGGAGAGCCCCCTCGGAAGGCGCGAGCGGGGTGGTTCTTTTTCCCCCCCCCCCCCCCTTTTGCCCAGCCATTCCGCCCCCCCCCCCCCCCCCCCCCGATTACTACTGGTAGCCGGGAGGTATTCGCACTCTCAACAATGGCGTCCAGGGATCCTAGGAATTGCTCAAAGGTATTACTGGGTTGGAGGTAGCAACTGTATAATCTTATACCGGCCACCTCGACCGATGTGAATTTTGATTAGGGGACAGCCATACTGTTGGATATGGGGATATTCCCACACACACAAATGGCTGCCTTGCCGGTGGTGTCCCTCACCCATTTCAGATCCCCAAGATCCAGGTACTTCTCGCTGATGATGGCGATATCGGCCTTCTCCGCTCTGGCCAGCTGGAGCAGCAGATCCTGGGCCACAACGCAGTGGTTAAGATTTAATTGGAGCACCTTAGCCATTGTCGTTCGGTGCTCCGCTCTCTTGTGCAGCCTGGTTTTTGCCGATAAAACCGCGAGGGCGCTTGATGCAGTCGAACCTTGCAGTTGACCCAGCCTATTCTAAGCTTTCCCCTTTCTAGCAGCATGTTTGCCACTTTTGAGGGAAGCAGGACTATGGCTATCTGGGAGCCACCATATAACTTCCTAAGCTTAATGTCCTCTGTGGCCACCACCCCTGGGCTGGTCACCGACATGGTGACGGCTTGTACCACTTCCTTCGCAGTTGTGGCTTCGTCCATGTCCTTGATTTTTATGGCCTCCTTGTGAGTCAAGATTTTTACGTCAGCTGACTCGTTTAAGGTCGACGCAACCATCTTCTGTATCTCCAGGATACAGCAGACACCAGTCCTACCCACCTCTAGGAGCAACTCTCCTGCTTTGGTACGCCTGATTCTCGACACATTTTCTCCTACAGTTAGGAGTTGGATGTGGATCTCATCTTTCTGAGAATGTCGACATACGACACTCCGTCCGATGTCTTAATCCTGATGGCATCGGGGCGGAGGTGCCGTAGTCCGATGTTAGGCTTGGGCATATCCCTAATACGATGTCCGACATTCCCAGTTGGATGCTCCTGCCTACGTTTGTTTTCCCTTCCCTTTTGTCTTCTTCCTGTTCTCTTCTCTTTTCTTTCTCGTTTCACCTCTCTTCACAATGGTAAGCCAGTCGGGGCTTTTCGAGTAGGCTTGCTGATGCTCCATGTTACCTGCAGGGGATGACAACTCTTCATCCACTGCCTCCTTCCTAGCATTTTTGTTGCTTGAAGGCGTGATCGATAGAGATCTTGTCTCTCGCTTGTTCCTATCGGTTACTTGACTAAAGATAGGAGAGGTTTGACTCATCCCATCCTGGCGAGAGTTCGCCGCACGCTTCGTAGCTTTATTTGAGCTCCTTGTGGATGTTCTCGAGGATCTCGAGTTTTTCCTCAATTCGCTCTAGCTTTTGATTCTCCTGCTCTTCTGAGCATTCGTCACTTGTAGCTTCTCTTGCTACCGAGGCCGAGTGACCAACTTCCGCAACCTATTCGTGAGTTTGCCCCCCCCCCCCTTAAAAAAAATACGTAGGGCCAGCGTCGGCCACCGGGACTTTCACCCGATCGGAACCGGCGGCGGAATTAGGCTGTGAAGCCATACCCGCTTGGGGTAGTATCGTATGCAACTCACTATCTATTTTTTATATTTTTTATTCGGGGTTGCTTCCCCTAGCCTGTACCCTAAGCTGGGGCCCTTAAAAGGTGCTAACATCCGAGTCAGATGTGTCTTTCCTCGTGTCTTGTGGAGCGAGGCCCCAGGCTTGGGACCGGCTTAGCGGAGTTTGAAAATAAAAATGAGGGCCTTTGGCCGCCAACTCGACCAGGGGCTCTGCCCCCTGGACCCCGGAGCGCTTCGCTCGCAATTTTTGTCACTAAATTCAGAAAGATATGGAAGTTTAAAGTTTATCAAGAAAATGATTTTTATTCACCTTCTCCCCCCCCCCCTCCCCCCGATTTTAGTCTTTATATATCCCAAAATCTAATCAGATCTAGGTTCACCCAAAACATACTTTTGAAAAAATGTGGAATAGATGGGACCACTACTTCACACACGCACACACACACACACATCAACAACAACAAGTATTTTGAGCACTCGTTGGTGATTATGACCCTAAAATTGAGGAAACTACTCAAGTTTGTAAGAATTTTCCTATAAAAATGTAGATGGTTTTTCATTCCTCCTCCTCTATTACTTGAAGGATATATTTCTGCTTTTTATTTGATCAATGCTGGGCTTAGACATATCCAAAAAGAGGTTATTAAAGCTTTTCTGTCAATTTGTTCGTGTCAAAATTAGTTCCCCTATTTTACACCTGGTGGATATATTCCAAAACCTAATCAGTTCTAAGTTATACCAGGGCATATCCATAAACAGTTTTTGAAAGCATTTCTGTTGATTCGTTCATGAGTTACAGCGCGTACAAATTTAGCGTAACGCACGTACGTACGTACAGACTAACGGAAAAAAAAATTTTTATTGCATTTTTGGGTTCCTTATGGTTTGAAACGTGGACATTTGATGAAAAAATAGGGGGTAATTTTTTTTTGTCAGGGGCACCAAATTCAATACTTCTTCCGACCTACGGTGCAGGTCCAAGTGATTATAAAAAAAAAACAATTGTTACAATAAATATTTTATTATAAATTAATAATAAGAGAATACTACAAAAATAAAACAATTTTATTTAAGGAAATATATTGAAAATATACTTTACTTTAAATTCAAATGCACACATACAGGAAACCGAGATTAAAAATAAACAGTAAAAAATTATTAAAATTCAGCTATTCAGATCCTATTATTATTAATATTAACAATTTTTTTAAATAATTATTTCCGTACAATTAAATTTTGAATTAGTTATAGTTGAAAAGAACTTCTAAATGGACATCCTGATCATATCATGTGCTATCCTGATAATGTTCTGAGAATATACTGAAAATATTATCGTAATCAAATAACATGTATTTGAAAGTATATTATAGTATATCGTAAGGATATTTCTAGAATATCAGTACAAAATATCCTGCCGATATTCAAATTATATTCTCGGCACATTACGTATGATATCCTGAGAATATTCTGAGTACTTAAAAGAGCGGGCATAGGAATATTCTGAGTACATACTGAGAATATTATCGTATTAAAAAATTATATCCCACGTATATTTGAAAGTATATTGTAATTATGGGTCGAAGTAATATATCGTAAGGATATTACTAGAATGTGAATTGCTATCTGGGAAAGGCTTTAATCTCAAATTTCTCGCTTTAAAAGAGAAGAATTGGAGATAAGTTTTCACGTGATGCTAAGTTAAATACTTGGTTCAGCCTGCTCTACGAAGAAGTTTATTTTTCAATTTTGAAATTATGTTTATCCTACATGTCTAATTCTAAGTAACTATGTTTCTTTCAATTTACAAAATTGATTAAACTGTATAAAATATATGACCAACTATTTGATGCATAAAAGACGGCGAACGTGAAATCTTCCATTTCCGGGGGAGGGGGGGGGGGGGGGCATAACGGTAATGTTAAATGGTTTCATAATTTAGTCAGTTTATGTTTTTATATGCGTTCATCTATTGTTTTACTTTATACATTTTTAATGCGAAACCTCGCTATATGTGTTTTTGTAATGTAAAGTTGGAGATTTAAGAAGATTTAACAACTTTTTTTTGATACATTACATTTCTATCAGTATTTTATATTTGCGAATATAATTTCCGATACAGGGTATGATACATAACAACATAGTGGTTCAACCATAGCGTCATCATATATTTTTACAACTACTGAAAATAACGAACTGCAACTTGAAATTTAACAACGGAATTTGGTGATGGCGCAAAAACCAAGAAATAAAAGAAAAAACTTTAAACCAGTTAGCAGTAGAATTTCTGACCTTTTAGGTGACTTGGAAAGAGAAGAAGAAGACTTTAGAATAATTATAGGTCAAAGTAATCCCAATATCGTTAAATACGATGGGAGGTCGATATTGGGCACGGAAGAAAAGTTAGCATGTGATGATATTGAACTTTGTCCGTTGGACTTGTCGCTAGCAACAAATTCACTCACTTCTCGGAGTATTGGAGATACTAAGTTTTATAAGCATAGAATGATGATAGATGAACTTAAATCGCAAAATCAATTCTCTGGAAAAACTGAGGTAAATAAAATCTCTAAAATTATTTGTAGGGTTATATTTTAGGGTATATTTAAATACTTTTAAAATTGCTGTACTAATACTTTATTTAGATATCTAACTAATTCGTAATATTAATAAAAAAAATTTTTTTTTTAAATCACTCTTTATTTTTAAGCTTGCCAGTAAATGATAGTGAATTGAAAGTTCAAAAAACGTGTTGAAATGATTTCAAGTTGATTAAATACATTCATTTTTGGTCTGTTTGATCCAACTTACATCACTTTAACTTAGTTTAATTTATTTTTCAAATGTTACAGTATCTCGTATAATGACCGAAATTATGATTTGGAAGCAAATTGCCGATAATGCCGCCTGGATAGCGAATTCCTATAAAGGGAAGGTCGTTACTAAAATGAATGTTACACTTAGACTGTACTTTTACTGGGTTATTCACAGATGTAATATGCACGGATACAACCTACCGATACACGCAACCATCGTAGTTGTCGTTTGTGAGGTTCTCGATCGGAGCAGAAGATAGATTGACGAGGTATACATATCCGAGCTGTGCCGATTATCGAATAAGACTGATTGAGATCCGCATTTTCGATTACCACGTGATCACGCTACATATGAACTGCGAAGTTCGACTATACGAGATAGTTGCCGAATGAAATGAGGGAGCCGTACAATGTGAATTACGGAATATCTTCTATTAACAATTTACGCAATTGTGTTGTAACTGTACGGTTTCCTCGTGACATGCTCCCCGTTGCCGAATACGAATCACCTCCATGGTAAGGGAAGCGGGGAGGGGTCGTAGTTCAGTAAATACACTTTTTGTGGTTTAAAACGACCAAACCAAAAGATCTTACTTTATTTATTTTCTTAAACTCGGTTTATAACGCCACGGGATAGCATTTCTATCCCGTATAAAAATAATAACTCGAATAAAAATAAGATAACGTAAAAAAGTATACGTAAACAAAATAGTGAATTTCTATGCAGCGGACGTGGGAGGGATTTTTCACCCTCAGGGCCAAAGAACGTGGCTCCGCGGATAGTGACGCGTAGGTCACTGCGGATGGATAGTGACACGTAGGTCACTTGTGGGCGGTGATGCCCGGAACCCCTTCGCCAAGTAAAAACACGAGTGCGAGGGTGGTTACGGTGCTAAACCTCAGGCCTCCCCCCAGCACGTAGTGAGGTAGTCGGCACCGCAGCGACGATCGACGGAATGCCGCTCTCGCGGCCGCTTGTCTTCCCCACCGTCGGGCAACTCAGTGGCGCGAAAGATCTCGACACCTATCGAGCTCAGTGTGAACTCGCGCCAGCGACACGGTATAGGGTGGCACGCGGCGGCGATCGGCAACGAGGACGGACGGCAACGGCTCTCTCGTTGCAGTCTAATCGAATGCTTGAAGGACAACGTAGCCGTGCGTACAGTTGCAACGCAAACGTGACCATCCGATTCACGATATACTTCTAGGACACGACCAAGACTCCATTTCGACGGGGCGCCATGTATTTTTCATGTGCACAAGATCGTTTATTTTAAGAACCTGATGAATGTTGCGCCACCTTTTACGCCGTTGTAAGGATTTAGATAATTCTGAGACCACAATCGCCAGAATCTCTCGAGAATTTATCGCACGCCGAGCCAGTACGTTTAATTGAGTTTCACTCAGATCGAAAACCGAGCGTTCGGGGACTAATTAATGGTGCATCGATGAGGAGATGATCCTGTGTGAGCGTTCTTAGATCGGGTGTCGTCAGTTTACGTGAGCAGCGTCCTGGAATTAAGGCATGCTTCAACTTCACACAAAATAGTGTGTTAAATTTCTCTGCCGAAAGCTTGTGGGATCCTACGATACGACGAAAGTGGTGTTTAACGCTTCACTTCTGCCTCCCAAATGGCCCCATGATGCGGAACAGAAGTATTAAACTCTACCGGACGTACGAATTAGCACCCTTAAAAGTTGTGCCATTATAGCTGTATACATTAGATGGCGATCCCCTATGTGCATCGAAACATTTAAATGCTGGAATATATTTGGAACTTGAGTAGGCACTCATGAGCTCTAGGTGACCGATGTTACACGAAAAAGGTGAAAAGAATTTTTTTTCGCACTTTTTTGCGTTTATGTCCCCACACAACACAATCAGTCCCGTGATAGCCTGAGGAGCTCCTGTGGGTCGTTTCGATGAATAGATGCCGATTTACCGCCCATATAAAAGTTGTAGAGCACAAAAAAAAACTACAATTTAACTCCTTAGTCGATCTGATTAGATCAAAATTGAGCCCAGGGGGGCCCCGGAACTCGCTCATTCCGTCTATTGGCGCGGCGCCGGCAGCGGCGGCGGCGAATAACATCGAAACGTGCGCTGCTAACTCGGCGTGGTTTCTCTCTCTCTCTCTCTCTCTCTCGTTTTTTTCCTTCTTACCGGTGAGTAGTGTAGACGTATTTAATATTGCTCTCATTATTTTCGTCAAATCATTAATCAAAATTATTTCTGGCGTCGAGAAAACCATTTCAAAAGGCGTACCAGTCCGGACCCTCGCAGCGTACCTGTTTTTTGCGTTAACTATTCTTCTACGGGCCTTGAGGTACGTTTTATCATTTGAAAGACGTTAAATTGGCATCGTTAATAAGTGACATTTTTCGGCGGGATCAAAAACAGCGCATGCTCGCGGTCACGTGACCGATTTTGAAAATTATATCTACAGTAGCACTCTCTGGCGTTAAATTTCCGTAAGTGTACTGTTACTGCCGTTCAACACACCTATCAACGACATTCACCAACGAAGCTACACCAGCTGTCAACGTCATTATAGATTTTGAGAAGTACACCGTGCAATATCACTATTATTATGATATATACTTAAGCAGGCGATCAGCAAAGTATAGTTTCATGCTTAGAAACTCAGCATAAATCACTGCTCGTGTCTGATTTGTGACAAAAGGGTTAAATAAATTTGGTGATGGTGGAAAGTGGTTCTGTGTCTCCAAAACTTCGTTACCGAAAAATTTAATTTTTGCGAAATCACAGCGACCACGTTTTTCCATAATTTTGAAATATAGTCTGTTTACGCACGCGTCATAATCCTGTATACACAAAAGAGCGGTATAACAGTAGTAGAGCCCGAGGTTGATCGTAGTGGTGGATAAACAAATTGATATAATCAAAGTGTGGAAAACTCAAGTAGCCCCACTACTCATTGACTGCGCGAAGCAGTGACGCGTACGGTTCACGGGTTTCTCACTTTACTCTCTCGTTATTGCGGTATTCAGACTCTTTCGCTCTTACACTGTTTGCATCAATATTTACACCCGTAATTAAAGAGTGTGCGTGAACACTGTTTACACTATTGACGCTGTATACATTTGCACATATTATATAGTCTCTTAGGCTATATTTTACTGTAAATATTAAGTTAAATTTTTGGTTTTTGGATCTTTCCACTGCCCATTTATTTTCTTTTTCTACATTGAAGATAATTTAAATGATAATAAGAAATATGGAAATGTGTGTTTTATGTAAAAAGGTCTTCACTAGTAAATCAAGACCAATTGAGTGTCAAAATTGCCTTAAACCGTATCTCACAAACTGTTCAAAGAATTTCGTTACAGTCAATAATGCTGATGGCATCACACAAAAAATTTGTGATGAATGCAAAAATGTATTAGGAAAAACCGTCGAAGAGGTGAAATCCAGCAATAACTTGCCTATATCTGAATCTGGTTCAACCGATCTCAATTTGAATCTTCCACCCTCTACCTCGTCACAGTACCTCCGTCGCTACTTTGAATACTTGACCTGCAACACCCACGCTTGATCCAGTTTCTGACGTGATCTTAAAAACTTTAAAGTTTAACCAGTGTCGTAAATAGTCTTACTAGCCAACTAAATGGCATCACCACAAATATTGGCTATTTCCAGACAATGATACGCACCAGATTTCATTACTTAATGAAAGGGTCGCTCCGTTGGATCAATTGGCATCCTTGATCAAGCGGGTTGATGTTATGGAAGAGAAGATTCAATCTCTTAAAACAAATCATCAGTCTTTGCGTGACTTGTTAAACACTCAAGCCTCTCAAGACATAACCATAGACCCAGCTATGACTGCAAAATTAAGAAACCTCGAAGAGCAACATAAAAAACTAACGTCTATGGTCCAGGCTCAATACAAGTCGTCACTCCTCTGCCTCCAACATAATTATCACCGGAATCGACTATGGAAACGCTACTGACTACGAAAAAATTGCTTTTGTGGTTTTAAAGGCGGTTCGTCCCTCGATTATATCACATCATATCATTTCTACGAGACAATTAATCTCTAAAAGAATATGCGAATCTTCTGAAACTTCATCTATTACAAAGTCTACTATAAAAGCTGATGGAAAAAACATGGATCAAGCTTCGTCGATTAATGATATTTCTGGTGCAGTGAAGAAGAGAAGATCACCTGCTATCCTGGTAACGCTCAAATCACCTGCCCTTGCTCAATCAATTATTCAGGCTAAAATCAAACGGCGGAAACTTCATTCATCTAGCCTTGAGATGAAATTACTTTCTCAAGCAGGTTGCACTTCTCCATTGCCACCCACTCTTATAAATATAAACGGATTTCTCGAAGGTGTAGACTGTAAACTTAAAAAAGAAATCTTGCTAAAATCTAAACAAGATAGAAATAAATTTACTTTTTTCACAAGAAATGGACAATTTTTTTGTCAAACGCAAGAAAGAAGACACACCTCTGCTCATCACCACGAAAGAGGATCTCGACTCTTTTTTATGTCAGGCATAAGTGCGCTTAAATCCGCCCCTCGTATACACATAAATAAAAAAGCACATCATCACTCTTTATTCTCATCTACATCGCAATCCCTTTTACCATCCAATGCCTCTATCTCTTCCTCTCCATCTCAAATGCACCCATCCTCTTCACTTCCATCAGACTTTAACGAATGTCATAAATTATATTCTGCGCAAAAAAAGTGTAGAATGGAGGATAACCTTAGAGTCTGTCATATAAATGTAAACTCACTCAGAGCACGGATTGCAATGATTAGACTATATATAGCAGATAAACCTCATTTTCACATAATATCAATTACTGAAACTAAACTCGATGATCATATCAACACTTCTCTGGTAAGTCTCTTAAACTATACTCTTCTCAGGCGTGATCGTAATATCTATGGTGGTGGTGTGGCTCTCTATATCCATAATTCTCTCAATGCCAAAGTGCTATGCTCATCAAGCAAAATATGGCGGGCCAACCTGGTTTTCCAGAGTATATTTTCTGTGAATTATCTTTTCTAGGAGGAAATCCTATTTTTGTGGCTGCAGTTTACAGACCTCCACATGCTCCTTTTACCGAAGATAATGACTTTATTGACAATCTATTAAGCTACATGCATTGCTACTCTTCCAAGGTCATACTTGGCGACTTCAATGCAAATCAGCTCTCAAACTCTGAAGACGCTCTATTTATTCGAAATATTATTAATGAAAACGCCTTACAGCTCATCCCACATGGAGCAACATTTCACACAAAGTCATCAGATTCCTGGCTCGATCTATGTATAGTGGACTCCCAAGACAACTGATGTTCCTTTTTCTGACGGACATGACCTTATAGCTGCTACTATTTTCATACCGGTACCAATAGTCGATCAGAAATCTTTTTTATTCCGTGACTATAAGAACATAAATCTAACAGGTTTTCTTAGCTAGTTAAATGCTTGCGACTGGACTTCACTTAATGACATAAACACTCTAGATTCATCCATAGACTTGTTATATTCAAACCTACATAAAGCAATTGATAGTTTTATTCCACTCAACACACATACAGACATCCCTGGTTCACTTCTGTTTACCGTAATTTACTCATTGACAGAGACAGACTGTACGGACGGTTTCGACGTACAAGACATCCTTTTGACTTATATAACTACCGACATGCGAGGGATATTGCTCATTCAGCCACTGAATCTGCTCGCCTTGATTATTACTACGATAGGCTGTCAGACTTAACCGATCCTTCGCAGCTATGGAGGGAGCTTAAACATTTAGGTATTTGCTCAGGTTTGGATGATATGCTGGATCAATTCACGGTGGCACAGCTAAATGAGCATTTTACCTTTTACTTATTTCTCACAGACCCTCATACTCCCTCTATCGCTGAGAATCTGTCATCACACTCACAAAATATACCAATCCAGAGATTAAAGTTAAAAAACATCTAAATTCTGGATATTACACTAGTAATAAAGAGTTTTGGATCTCAGGCTAGGGGTATTGACGCCGTCCCGCAGTGTGTTGTTCAGGCTGCTCTCCCAACGATCGGTAAATATTTATGCAATATCTTCAATTTTTCCATTATTCAATCATACTTTCCTGGTATTTGGAAAATCGCTGGTTAAGTCTTTAAATAAAGTTAGAGAACCCTCCAGTCTTGGTGACCGATCTCTCTGATTTGCTTTCTCTCTAAAGTACACTGCATCATACATCTGGAATTTCCTACCATCCTCCATTCGCGACTCACCAACAGTTCTCATCTTTAAAAATATATCTTTTTCATTTTTCACTAATATAGATGGCAGATTGAAACTGAATGAAATTTTAAAGAAAAACTAAATTAAAAATCGAATCTCTATATATCTACTATTAAATCTTTATTTTTATATTTTATTTCTTGCTGTGTAATTTACTATTCACATAACTATGTAAACTATAAGAAAATTCATGTAGTTATATATTGTACAACTAAATGTACATAAATAAATACTTATCTATCTCTCTGTCCTGTGATAAATGCAATATAAATTGTCAAATGTGCTCGATTACTTTACATGATAGATTTTAAAAATATTCTAGTAATATAATAATAATACTATGCAAGTATGTAAATATAATGTAAGTATATACATATGCATTTAAATATTTAAACACGCAATATTGAAATTGTAAATGTATAGTATAGTTTATTTAAATGTTCTTTGTTTATATTTCATAATTATTCAATGTATTATAGTTACTCAGACATAAATTGTAATTCATTATTTGCCAAATTAATATCCCAGATAGTAAAAAGAATTCTAAAAGAATTCTAAAAGAATTCGCGCTTTCCGAAATGAATTCTTGAAAGAGTCCCATTTCTGCCGCAAATGAATACTTCAGCGATTCTACAAGAACTCCAGTTATATCAGTAAATGCGAGTTCTTCAAGAATTCTGAAACTGTCCCAAATAAGTTCTCTAAGAATCCGAAAAGAGATATTCAAGAGTTCTGAAAAGTTCCAAAAAGAGTTCTTTAAACATCCCAAAGGAGTTTGTTTCTATAACAGAACGGGGCTGGCGGTCCGTGCAGGCAACTTGTCTCTTATTTTTCTTCTTTGGAGCCTCCGGTGAATTCCGTAGAGGTGTTGAGAGTGGGTTAGTGTTCTTTGTTCGAGAAAAAAAAAGAATTTAATTTCTCCGTTCGCAGTTAAAATGCGAGCGGAGTTATTTACGGGTGGAAGATTTCTTCCTTTCTACGTATAACAATAAAAAAAAAAATGGAACTCCAAGGGACCGACCGGGGGTCGATGAGGTTCCGCGAGTTGAACTCGCTGACTCGCTGTTAGTCGATCGATGCTCCGGCCTCCGCTTAAGACTGGCACGCCGGCGGTTTCTCTTGCGAGAACGTTGGATCGGCATATTTTAGTTAGCTACAAAATATATTTCATTTCCATTTAAAAAATATAATTTAAGTCTTAAAGTAATTCGGAGCGAAAAATGTAAACACGTCGACAAATTCGAAAAACGAAAACACTTCTAAGAACCAGAAAATCGTAATCACTTCTAAGAAGTCGAACATCGTAAACACTTCCGAGAAATATAGCGACGCGCAAAAACTGTCGATCGCTGATTGGCGCGGCGGAAATCGGCAGAGCACAGTCGGCAGTCGCTGGCGGACTGGCACACATCGGCTCTTATAAGAGCCAACGGAACTAACAGTTCTTTTAAGAACTCGTAGGAACCTAACAGCTCTTTTCAGAGCTCCTACAACCTTAAACAGTTCTTTTCAGAACTAGTATAACGTAAGAAAATTGCAGCAACATCGACACTGGAGGCGGCTGGCATACCAACGAGACGGAACATATTTACCAGCGGACGTCCCGCTTGAGAAGCCAAGGTATCCAAGACGTCGAGAGGCAACTACGTCTGGAACTCCCTGTTAGGGAAGTAGACGTATAGTAAGGACTCAGTTGGAATTGCATACTGTACCAGGAGCAACTACGTCTTGAGCTCCCTGTTATGGTAGCGTACGTAGCAAGAGTAGCCGCTACCACAAGCCCCTGTTCAAGTTGACTGCAAATCTAAGAGCCGTCAACCCCGGAGATTCCCATTGGTCGTTGGGACCCGAAGATTTCCATTGGTCGTTGGGACCCGAAGATTTCCATTGGTCGGTGGGACCAGAAGATTTCCATTGGTCAGTGGGACCCGAAGATTTCCATTGGTCGGTGGGACCAGAAGATTTTATTGGTTGTCGTCAGGGACAACCAGTTATATATAAAAGCGAAGATGTCTCCGAAAGTTCACATGCAGCTCAACCTCAGAAGGAGTCACATAGGGACAAAATGTGGACTCAGGCGGTGTACCAGTTACGATCTGAGGTGCGGAAGCGCTCACTAAGAAGAATCGGATGGACAGCTACTTCGCAAGCACATACGGAACCTGAAACGAAGAAAAGGGCGACATCTCCTATAATTAGTATACAAGTCTGCGAAACGGAGTGTGAGGCGTGTAGGGTATTGGACCAGATAAGGAGGCCCGCCATTTCTTTTCCTGATACTGGAATCAAAATAAAGAATTGGGACGGGTGTATTACTCCAGACATCGGGAAGAAATAATTCCGAAAGGAGCGCCGAAGTGGAAGTTGAAGGAAGCAGTTTCCGTCAAAAGGCCCGCCAGAAAACCGTTTCAAACTGGACTAACACTGGAGGACCCAAGGCTCGATAAGGAGTTCTTACGAAGAGCCAAATTGAATAAGGGTCTGGTAATTCTACCTACATTAGCTGTAGGATCGAAGGTGGTCTTCTCTGATTTCTCTGCAGTGTAATGAGCAGACAGTAATTTTAGAGAATAATAAATTAAGTTTTGCCTACTTTCCTGTGTGATTATTGAACGCGTAACTAGCAAGTAGTTTCTGGCGCACAAATTTTGAATCGTCTTTCCGCTTCGTCAAATCTACGCGGAGGGACTTATCATTCCAAGGCTACAAGTTTCGATGGTCTTACCAAAATTCAAAATTCTGATCGAAAGTGGTGACCCCGATTTTTAGGAGGGATTAATGGGCGATAAAATTACTACTGAAAACATGACGCAAGCTGGGATGACGCAAGCTACACGAACCAATGTTGAAGAACCTCTAATAAATCGAATAGGCGTTCATGCTCCACCATTTTGGTCCAACAACGCAGAGCTCTGGTTTGCGCATTTGGAACAACATTTTATTCTCGCTAGAATTACCCAAGAATAAACAAAATATGGGCATTTAGTCAAATATTTGGACCACAATGTAGCAATTGAAGTGACCGACATTACAAGACAGCCTCCAGAACAAAATAGATATACGATCCTAAAAGAAACTTTAATTAAAAGATTAACTGAGTCTAAAGAATAACGCTTACGGACTCTACTGGAACACGAAGAGCTCGGAGATCGAACCCCTTCTGCTTTTCTACGCTGATTAGAAGAACTAGCTGGCCAACCGACACCAGTAGACTTTATTCGTACGATTTGGATAAGTAGACTTCCACCGTCAATACAAACAATTTTAGTAACCATGGAAGGACAACCATTGGCTAAAATAGCAGAAACGGCAGACCGAATTAACGAAAGTCCAAATTATGCGATACGAAGTATAGAAACTCCGAGCACACGCCAAAAAACAAGCGAGATTGCAATATTGTCCAAGAAACTAGACGAAATAGCAGCGAGGACACAAAAATTTGAACGATTCCTCAATAACTATCAAAAACCTGAAAATTCAGAACGACGCAGTAGATCTAAAAACAGATACTTGCCTGATAGTAATCTACGAAACAATTATATTACATAAATCGTAGATAATTCTTTTTAATTAGAAAATAAAAATGCGTATTGGATTGCACAATCTTGTCAATTCATTAAATTGAAAGTGGAAAATGTAAAAGGAAGTAATGGGTTGGAAGTAAAAAGTCGCTTCACGAAAATGCATGTAGTTATTACCAAAGCAATATTTATTGAATAAAAATCATTGAATTATGTATAGTTTATGGTAAAATAAGAAATTTTAAAATGGAAAACGTATATTACAAAAATGTAAATGTAAATAAATCTTGTATTATGAAATGTCCATTCCGGAACGTTTCGGAGGAGGTGTTGGTGTGTTCGATTACGTGGATTCACTCAAGTCAACGCTTTCGTGGGCGTCTATTTCCGTATTTTCCAAGAAATTTACAATAGATCCTTCGTCGGTTTCAACATAAGGTAATATGGCCTAATTATCTGAAGCAACACGCTGCACCACTATATTTGCACGAGAGGATTTTCAAGGGCTTGTGTGGTGCTGGCTCCGCTGTGTCGCATATCGGTTCCAATATTCCATTTTTTCTTATCCAACCCCACTCTTCAGGGTCTTTGTATTGTCCCATCCAAGTTTGCACTTGTAGGTGGGTTCGGAAGATATGCTGTTGAGCAGCACTCGTCGTTGGTGGAAGCATCGATAGATTTAATCGGCTCTTCGATACTGATTTAGCGAACTGTTTAAACCTTAGTGAATTCAGTCATTCCTCATTTTTATCTCCACCATACACTGCGATTAAAATCCGTTCACCTACAGACGCAAGTACTTTCTTGTCGACTTCCTTAGCATTCTTCTGCCGCTGAACGAAGTTGTGGGTCCTTTTGTAATGTTGTTAGAAACTTCTTTTTTCCAATATTAAAAAGAGCAGAAATCGTGTCACAACCGATAATTGCATGTAGGAAAAATATGCTTGTCAATAGACTCATTTTTTAAAGAGGTAGACGAAAAGCGGGAAGCGGGCGTTTTTCCTTTTGCTAGCTTATGGAAGAAAATATTGCTTTTGTTGTGGGCGAGTCCGTTTATTAAAACCAGTAAATCGATGTCATCTTCCACGATTTCGGTGTAATCATATTTGTCTACATTAATCATTGCGGTTTCAACGATTGACGTATCGGCATCCTCGTACGAATGCTCAACGACGATTTCAGCTTCCCTTAAATGTGAGCTGAGCATTTCGATCAATCGTTGTTTGTTTCGATCGTGGGATAAAAACTTGTCTTGGCCTGTTTATATAATTGTGTCTTCTTTGAACTTAATTTCGACCGTTTGATGCATCTTCGAACGTCTGAGACGCTCAGACGTTTTAGTACCTGCTACAATGTCGTATGGGTAGCCACATAAAACTACTGTAACATCATTGTTGAAGTTCTTTGTTATGTATGTAACATGCTTTTGGCAGAATTGATGAACACGTGAAAGTCGATCCAAAACAACTTTGTGCAGAAAATATCCACCGTCAATGACGTGCAGTGTTTTATTGTTAAGTTCCATAACAGTTTTTGAAGATTCGAATGCACTGTACAGCACAGACTTTGTATATAAAATAAGTATATATGAATGCAAATTAAAAAGTGTTACTAAAATGTAGATTTGTAAATAGTTTTATTATTTTATCTTAATAATTTGTAAAATTGTAATTGTTAAATGAGTACCCTCCATTGAGAGAATTACTCACATGCTCTCATACGCATACAAATTTACTTAGTGTCCAATTTCGACAGATTGTAAATAAAAAGGAGAAAACAATATATTCATGTATAATTATGGTTTGAAACGTGGAAATTTGATAAAAAAAAAATGAAAATGAATTTTTTCAAAACTACGACTCACCGCAGGTATGCTGAAATATTATTAAAGGGAGTGTTAACCGCTTATTAAGTGTCAGTGACGCATATATGCGCAGAAAAAAATGCCATTATTTCATTTAAAAAAAAAACACGTTTATACTTCATCGATTCGACTGAATTTTTACTCTGCTTGATACTGAGAGAGCCAGACAGATCTGCAATAACAAGTGAACCATAATCAAGATGTGGAATGACTAATGCATTTACTAAGGAGAGCTTGATAGTTGGTGGTAGAAAAGAGCTACGATATTTGAGCCTATAGAGGACAGTTATGAACTCTAGATGAGATCGCATTAACCTGTCGATTCCATGCGCGATCAGACGATATTATTACACCCAGATCTTTCCCTTCGTCGGAATAGTATTAAGCATGAATCCGTATTCATGTGCCCAGTGAACTAGCTTGGCAATGTCACTGTTGATTTGACGTATAGTTTCATCAATGAGGCTTATTGGTGTTGACAGATAGAACTCCGTGTCATCGGCAAATATGATGGTAATATCGCGACAATATTGAAGTTTGGAGAACATTGTATTTATAACAATAATAAAAAGTGTATTCCCTAAACTAGTGCCTTGAGGGACACCTGAAGTTGTAAATTCAGGCCGAGACGACTGGTCGTCTAACCTAATTATCGTTTGATACCGTCCTGTTAGAAATGAATGTACCCATCTAAGTGCAGACTCCTCGAACCTAATGTCGCGTAAGCATGTTAGGATTACTGAATGACTCAGTGTGTCAAAGGCTTTTGAGAAGTCAAACAGCACCAAGATGGTGACGTAACGTTGGTCAATATCCAGCCGGATGTCATCCAAGAGATGGAGTAGAGCAGTTTGTATACTATGGAATTTTCGGAACCCACATTGTATGGGATGGAGTATATGTGGATTTTGGATATGTGGGATGGATTTGCTATTGGACGAGTATCTGAAGGATTAGAGGGATTCTGGACTTTTTTTAATGGGATGATATAGATTTTTTTCCAGATGGACGGAAAAACACCAGTAGAGAGAGAAAGATTATAAAAAGATGTGATATAGGGTGCAATAATGGTGAAGTGTTGCTTTAGGTGAACAAGGGGAAGATGGTCAGGACTTAACCCACGAGATTTTGATAGGAGTTTGAGTTTAGACTACTTCAGATTGGCCAATAGTTGAAAAGGTGAATGACGGGTGCGTGGTAGGTAGATCTCATGATGATATGCAGTTAAATGTTTCTAGGTCACAGGGTGGACGAGATAAAGCTGTTAATGCGAAGTGCTGATTTAAAATGGCTGGTGAAAAATGATAAAGAGCTGATTGAGAATAGGCATTTGCAGGACCTAACCTCTGCAAGCATGACCAGAGTTTGGTAGGCGTTGACTGGTAGAGAACTTGATCATTTAGGCAGCGATATTTAGCCGCCTTAATTGTGTTTTTAATTTCACGACGCAGATCTGTATAGCGTTGCTAAAGATGCGAATCTCGCATTCGTTTGGCGTGGGTAAATAATTTATCTTGTTCCTTAATTCTAGAGCTTGAGTTATTGGATAGTGATCCACCGAATAGAGCGACGTGTAATACTCTTAGTACAAAAAAGCGCATGTGCATTTAGGATATCATTCACAGGAACGCGCCCAGACACGTTTATAGCCGGCATTTTTTGCAGCTATTTTACCTTTTTTAAGTAAGGCGTATATGGCAAAAATTCATTTACGTAGACAGGTTTCGTCAAGACGGCTTTTTCGTCTGGCAGATCAGGAAATAATTGGTCAAGTGTAATTGTGCCGATCTTACGCTTCGCATCAATAATAAAATTCCGCGTTTCTACAGATTTAATGAGAACTTTAAATGAAAAATATTTAGGTGGTGATGCCTGGTGTGCTAGGGTTGTTGCTGATGCCGCTGTGCGCTTGCTTTCCATTTTAGTGATGATCAAGATATCACTAGAAAGGTTCGGCATTTTAAGGACGTTAAAACTCGGAACAAAATTTCATTTAGTGGCAGGGTACATGTATTAGGGATACCGTTTACAATAATCTCGGCAGTTGGTCTCGCTAAGGCATTTGATTTCTTTATATATTCTTTCCAACATTAAGAGAAAAGGCGTTAATCCGTGGAAACAAACAAAATCAAATAAATTTAAATTTAAATACCAACACACAAACAAATTTAAATGACAACAGAACGAGGCCAAACTTATCATACCCTCAAGCAATGGCGAACCAAAGTAGTGAAAACGTAAACAAAGAGAATATACAAACAAACACATAAGCAAATAACAACATAAATTACACAAGTACAAACATAAAACTTGAACATTTGATGGAGCAATTAATGCAAAGAATGGATACGATGTTAAATCTACTAACCGTACTTGTAAGTAAGATGTCCAAATGAACATTATAAAAATAGCCATTTGGAATGGTCTCATGCAGAGACACCTTGAATTAAAAGCATTCTTAATTCAAGAAAAAATTGACATAATGCTGGTGTCAGAAACACACTTTACTAACAATAATTATCTGTATATACCAAATTATAGAATACATAAAACTAATCACCCGCAAAACAAAGCACATGGTGGAACTGCAATTATTATAAGAACAAATATAACGCATAACATCAATATACAGATTAGTGA
>JAPYZR010004600.1:0-13765 GCA_030522945.1 Trichopria nigra | reverse complement strand
CCAGTGTCATTTCAAGATAAATAAGTCATCGTTCGAAGGGATTATTGCGATTGGTAAGAAACCTTTTACCGCCTTGGCATCGATTCTTATTCGATTAACGCCACATCGATGTAGAAAACGACGCAAAAGCAAAACACGCCCGTAAATTGAAGGATGCATTCGTGACGAATGACGAAAGAAGTAAATTGTTAATTGACTGCACAAATGCAAAATGCTTGTCGCTCGCGGACGACTAGATAAGTCATTATCTTCCAGGGCCACGAAATCGACGATCGTACTTATCGCGGATTAAGTCGCAAGGCGATAAAAGCCAAAGCGGACATCGAAATCGTTACGTTCGTGTCGTCTCGACGTGCGTCATATCCGGATTGTCTCGCACGATTATGAAGCAAGGAAACCATGTTCGACATAATGTGTACTTCGACAAGGTCGTACACTTAAAATCCAAAATTTCCAAAAAGAAAAATATCTACAACTTCTATAACCAGTTATGGCTTTCATTAATTTAAGCCGATAAGTAATGATAAAACCATAAAACAAGTCATTGTACTCGTTCCGAGTGATCAACGTCGCGGAGCTGCAGTGCGTTTAGGGATTAAAGTCGCGCATACCGAGCTCTGCATACAGATGCGCGCGTAGCGAGAAAAAGAAGGACGGTTCAATCCGGCGCGTCCACCCGTAAGTGCATACGAGTTTGCATTCGCGAGAAGTGCGTAAAAGCGAAACTACTTGGAGAACCAGCTGGTCCGGTCATGTGACTAGTCGCCAGCTGTTGGTCTCAACCGGTCAGCTGACCGGTCGACATTCTGACCGAATGCGATAACTCCCCTGGTATGTAGGACATCTCGCGCGTGCGTGCGATCATCAAAAGGAAGGGAAAAAGACGCATAAGCGACCGGTGGTGTAAAACTGGAACGCTGCTATACGAGATACGGATGAACAGGAAGAAGCGGGAGTTGGGGAGTAGGCGGAGATGCGCGAATAATGTATTATCGCTAAAAACTGGGAGGACCTAAATAGAGCAAGTAAGGTTGCAGAAGACAACCCGGGGAAGTACGAAGATGAAAAACGGGTAGAAACATTAGAAAGCGAGAAAAGTGAAAGGCATAAGGATCAATTAGCTGAAGGAACCTCCAGGGAAGGAACTCACGGGGAAAAACATGGGGCGCGTGAACACCGGCAACGCATTAGAAAGTAAAAGCGGCTAAAGGCAATGAAGAACAATGGAAGAGGGTAAATGGTAAATGTTGTAAGTCGCTGTACGCGTTGCCCCCGCGCCAAATTAAGCGTAATTAATGTTGGGGGCAAGTCAGTATCGATTCCCGGAACGTAAGCGTTTCTCTTGGAAAATCACTACATATTCTTCACAATTGAACAACTCCGTTAATCTCGCCGCGAAAACCATTAACCCTGCACGTCCGACAGACTTTTTCCATTTTCAAAACAATCGTAAGTCAATCAGCGGTTTTATTTATCATCTCTGTGAAACTGCGCGTTGCGCTAAATCCCACGTGTTCTATGGTATAAAAATAAGCCAATACGAAGGATCCGTATCGGATGCCGATGGAAAGCACGGAGGCGCCAAATAAAAAGTCCGAGCTTTGAAAATCAAAGAACGAGCGAGAAGGAAGGCGACGGCAAAAAAAGGCCGAAAATAAAAAGAAACGACAAGTGGAATAGGCGTCGGTAAACGGTCGGATCCTGTTGGAAGATCGCCAGGAAAGCGCGCAACGACTTCCTGGACATGGACGTTCAATGGCATACACATGTCTCGCGAGAGGTCGCGTGGGGAGGAGGAGGACGACGATAAAGTCCCACGTGTGATCCGACGAACCGATTGTTTTCTTCCGAAAGTGCTCGGATACTTTTTCGCTCGTCTCGAGTGCATTCGAGGTGATAACGAGAGTACATTGTCGCACTACAGCACGCCAGCCTAGCCACGTTTCTTTAATCATAGCCCTTCACGGCTTCGTGGGACTCTCCTCGAATTCTCTCGTTGTTGTCTATAATCGATGTCGAACATCGAGAACTGAACGATGTATATACGTCGGTATTCAAATGCTTGCGGAGCCTGATGCGACGCTGATTCATCTTTCATCTCCCGCAGTGCGAAGGGTCCTGATGATTTAGATTTTTTTGCTAGTGATATGTTAATACTTCGATCATCAATTAATTCGGCAGAAGTAATATGATAATCTAGAGACGATGAAATCTGCGACCATTCATAAATATTTATTAATCGGTCTTCGTGGCAAAGACCCATTTTTGATGCAGTTCATCATTCCCGAAAGTCTGCCGCCAATTTGCAGAATTAATTTGTCGTATAACTTCATGTTGAGTTGTTTAAACCTGTTGCGATCTCATAATTTTGCGGGACATGCAAGAAATAGGTCTTTAGTTTACACTTCAGCAGCAGCGAATAACATTCGACCGAGTTTTTATGGATTTCATTACCATAATTGTAACCGTTCTGTTAGTTTATAATCCGAGATATTAACCAGTACGATGAAGATAATAATGGAGACCGCCCGATACCCAGCGAAATCTTAAACATGTTCAACTGGCATTGCGCAGCTGCGGGTTGGTTGTGGTGCAATTTTTGATCGGAAGCCGATCCGGCGTCGCGCTACCGAAAAAAATCGGTATATCGGTATCGGCGTCGATTACGGCCAGATAATCGTCTTGACCGTGACGTGATGCCAGTGTCTATAACCGGTAACGGTATTGCAAAAGTGACAGTGAAACGGCGAACAACGGGCGGTCGCGGTTTCACTCGCGTTGAAAGCGATGCATGCGCGAGCTGCACGCGTTTGCTCGCATAACTGAACCGTCGGCGAGCCTCGTCGTATTATTATTACGATTCACGTGCATGCCGGCCGCGTAGAGAAACTACTACAAGGAAAACCATAACCATAGAGAAAAGCTTATAGTTGTGCGATTTACTTTCGAGAGAAAAAAAAACATTCGGAAAAACACGTCTGTACAATTTACTACTTCTTAACTGAATATTCCTACTTGATTAGAAAAAGTGAAATGTATAATTGGAACCATCTTAGCCAAATTCTCCACTGCAGATCTGAACATTGCCAATTCTACACCAACACCGATGACGTCACAAGCTGGAAATTAAAGGAGTCTTTGCATATCGGATCGGCGTTCTTTTTTGTCCATTCTTTCAGTGTTATCGTCGAAACGGCTTTATCTGACCTAATGTGTGACATGTTCCAAGGAAGAATTACGGCTACAGTGTCGAATGCAAGGCGATCCGCGGTTGTTCCGTGACAGCTGCCGCTATGTAATACGGTATCTGACGATACAGCCGAAACGCTAAAAAATTTAGAAGTATTATCGGAATGTAGGAGTGGAATGCCTTTGCGAAACGCTAAAAAATGCACTGCGCCATTTTCGCAGGTTTCTAGTGCAACGTAATAATTACATATTGCGCCCTTCGTGCCGAACGTACGATAGTTTGGTCCGAGATATAATAAATACACTCGCCGAGAATGGACGGACAGATGTCAAAGCGACAATGCTCCCCCTAAAAAACTGCAACGTGCGCTGAAGGGTGGCGACGAAAAGCACACGAAATCGAACCCTCCGACAACTATTAACGTTCTGAATAATTTTTAACCCGTGCTCCGGACAAAAAATGAATTCGCGTTTCAGGGAAATTACCGAGCTATTCGAAGCTTGCCAAATTTCCAATTTTTTTGGTAGGAAAAACAAAATCAACAATTTGTAATAGTAGGATACGGACGGACGGTAAATAGTCCATGAAACAAACTCTTGTAATTGTCTATCGAAAACTGACTTATCCTTGTACTTTGTAGGGATTAAAAATATCGCGACATAAAATCATAACTGGAAAGCTTGTCGGGTATAGGACCTGGAAGAGTTCGAAAAACAACCGCAGCCTGCCAAACAAACACGACCGACGGTTCGGCGCAATAAATCACCGAGGAACATTATGAAAGGCTTTCAGTGTACACTCTAGAGATAACAGCCCCAGCAAACTTGAGAAAATAACGAGGAAGAAACTTCCCGTGCGGTTTCCTTCGGTATAGGTAAAACTTTTCCACACGCCCGGCATTCGACGAGTTCTGATAGTTTTGCGCTCCTCCTCGCGAATCTTCTCTTGGGCCGATTGCGCGTGACCGATGGCGGAAGCGGAAATCGGTCCTTTGAATATATAGGGGGGTCGTCATTCATGTCATCCTGTAATCTGCGACGAACCAATGACGCTACTTCAGTTCGTATCAAACGATCTAATCTTCGTGACATTGGTGCGGGTGCTCCGTGTTCAAAAACGCCATCATTTTTATCGCGTAATGATGATTGATGGTTTTGATCTCATCTACTCCTTCAAATTTCCCGACGAAAAAAACTCTGTTCAATTATTCCTGGACCAGTTTGAACGGAATGAAACGTGATGGCAGACGAAAATACTCTGGTAACACAATATCATAACGCACGCGTACCCACAATATTTTTACGTCGCGTTACTCGGGGAATCTGTTTATAATGGTCTTTTATATTCAAAGTAAAAACCCCGTTCGCGGCGTTCCCGTTCTAAGCTATAAATCGCGGCGACAGTAAGCCGCGAAATATAAATTAATTTTCCCACGTGTCGGCGCGAAAAGCGTGTCGCGAAACTATTAACTCGCGCTTGTCCGCCCGATAAGTGCGAGGAGGTGGGAATACTTCCATACTTATACGAGAGAAATAAAGATGCAAGGATACATCTACTTAGACCGGAAGAAGGAATATAAAAGTAGAAGAAGTCGCTAAGAGAACGATACGGAACGGGAAAAGGAATGAAGCTTAATGGAACACAGCGCGGTTACGCACCTAAACAATGAGCCTGCAGATTTAAGTGCACGTGTGTACTGCGGCATCTACCCCAGAGTGAAAAGTAGTACGGTGACGACATTTGTATCAATCATATGGCGTAAGTAGTAACATTTCTTACTCTTTATGACTTTCTGCGCATAAAGTGTTACTTTCTATTTGTGGAGTGTGCATATAGTTAGCTCGGGCTATTTGACGCCCATAGTGAAAATACTTTACCTCCCGTCGCCATTAGTAGCATTGCTTATTTGGAAGATTGGATGAACAACATAACCAAACTGAGGAAGCAGTATACACGTACAACGTCGCATTGATTTCTGCCAATTGATCATTTACAGTATAAAGAACCTTTCAAATATAGACTATGGGGTGATTTCATTTCCCCAACGTGTACTCTCAAATCCAGACTCTCTTCTCGATATTTCTAATTGATCTGTGACTATATAGGCGATTATCCTGCTTATACCATCTGATACCTTTTCATCAGTCGACAAGTTTTCTCTTCAACATCGCTGAAAAATCGATTTAACACGGTCAAAGCGGTGTTCCTTCCTACATTTTCATTGGAACGGTGGAAAGAGAGAGATCGCATGCGTGTTATGCCTAGGCTCAGCTGCAACAGCTACTGAGTCATTTTCCACGTGTTGCAACCTTTCTAATATACGCTGAAACGACATTTCACCAATGCCGACATTACCGCGTGTGCACACAAGCACTTGTCGGTAGACTTGGGTATTATAGCGCTCTGCATAATACCTAACATGCCGGCGTTTTCCCCGCGAAATCGTGTAATCAAAGCGATCGTAAAGTGATTGCCGCCTGTTAGGATGGAAGAGTAGTGTACCAGAACCGACTACATCTTTCACATTTCTGCTATGAAACACTTCAAACAAAAAAAATGATTTCGTCGACACCATATCTTCAATCGAGATGCGTATGTAAAAAGAAAATTTTGTTAACTCGGGCTTTTCGTCCAGCTCGTTCTTTGCTTACCAACCACCGCGTGACGTGTTGTAAAAAACGGGAAACGAAAAAAGCGGAGGAAATAAGAAAACTTTAAGACCGCACCATTCGGAACAGGTTCGATCACAAGGGATGAGCACCGCTTGTTCGTCGTGAACATAACGGATCGTGGTAGAGGCGGCGGACCAAACGAGACGACGAGAGTCCTCGGTTGGTTGTACATAACCACCGAGTAGAAGACGGGCCGGGTCGAGCAAGACCATCTCGTACCTCGGGAGAGACAACGTACCCGTGGTCCGAGTCATCGTTAACGTCGGTGTGCTGTCTATTAGAGAGGCGCGTGTATGCCGTCAAAGCTGCGGGTAATCGAGGTAATTTAATGGGATTGCGCTTGTATCGGAGAAGAAGAGACCTAACGACGACGAGACTCTCCGCGCGAAGGAGTAAGAAAGAGCAGCGGGACGAAGGAGCGAGCAGAAGGAGACAAAAAACTACGAGAAAGCGAGAGGCGACGAACGGAGGGAGAACGGTAATAAGGAAACGAGAGAAAATAAGAGGGCCTGGGAGACCGGAGGAGAGGACTCGTTTCAGAAAATGAAAGAGAAAGGTCAAGATTTCAAGATTAATGAACGAGACAAGGAAAATAACTCCGATAATGATGATGATGATGATCGCCGACCGTCCGATCTCCATTTCCATTTAAAGCTTATCTCGCCGGGTTAGTGATAAAGGTTTCAGTTTGTCGATCGTCCAACTTTTTTGCCCTCCGCGGCGATTATTCAAAATCAGCAAGGAAAGAGATACGCAAAGGAAAGGCCGAGCGAGCCACCTCTGCCAATTTTGTCGGCGAGATTAAACCTGCGAGAAAAAGGAATTGGAATCGAGTAGAAAATTACGGACCCCGCCTGCGTATTGACCCCGTTGCCGCTACTCCCATTTACCTTTACCGTCGATTCAAAATCCATTTAGGACGTCAGGGATAATTTCGACCATTTGTCCAAATAAACCTATCGCGGTTCAACGCCTAATTCGCGTCGATTTGTCCCGACTCTTCAATTTGGACGGTCCCGAGATGTAGAGCGTGGGCGCCCCAGCCCAGCGTGATTGCCGTGCTCTTTCCGATATACTTAAGTCTGTCGAAATCCAGTTATTGAGAAAGGAGCGAGACATATTTACATCGAAATTAACTCTTCGCTGCGTTAAAGCGCCATACTACACTTTTTTTTTTAATTTCGTCAAAGAAACAGTCGTTGGTGCCTGCGGAAAGCCTTGACTTTCAATCGAACGACTTATTACCGCGAAGCAATAATTGAGCGGATTTCAAGCCCGATCAAGTTAAAATTTCTAAAAACCGCTTTTTCGGAGATCCTCGAAAATCGTGTGTCCTTTCGACCAATTATCCACATCCACCAGCTGGACGCGACAGAGTATTTGTAAATGCGTTTCTCGAAAAAGAACAACGCATTTCCCCGGAGGCGATAAAAAATACAGCGACCCCCGGGCGTATAGCACTACCTGCGACCGAAGGCGATCTCTAGAATTAGCGGCAGAACCATTAAAATCCAGAGGGATAATTGGTCCCGGCCCGAGCCCAAACTCCGCAGCGTTTCGCTCCTCTCAGCTACATTCGTTCCGTTCCGTTCGTGCGGTTGCGACTTTATCAAAAAAAAAAGAAAGAAACAAAAATGGCGCATGGTGCTCCAAGAGCGAGTCGAAAAAGGATTCAGGCCTCGGGAGTAATTACAGATCGACCGCAGAGTCCCGAGAGAACCCGATCGGTTCGCCAAGGCGGAATTCGTAAACGAAAACGTCGATTTTTCATCCCGCGGCACAAATTGACGTGTTTTTTCGATCGATTGAAACGTCGCTTTTTCGTCTCGGTCGACCGCACCGAAAAAAGTGCGAATACATTGGAACGGAGTGAAAGTCTGATGTATACAGTGCAACACAATTGAAACTAATCTAATTGAAATAATGTTCCGAGATAATGACCAAAGAATTATCAAGGTTACCGAACAATTTGTTTTCATCTACGATGAATAAAAAAACTTCTTCGAAAAAAACAAAATATTTTATAATTTCCTAGTAACGATTTTTAGTTAGAATATGAAATGACGGATTTTCATGAAACAAATTCCAAAAAATTCGCCGCTCTTTTTTTTCGGAAGCTTGTTCCTGGGAATTTCGTTCCTCGAAATTATTCTGAGAAAAAGGGCAAAGTCGAGGATCAATACCGATAATCGTCTATGAATCCCAGAAAGGATTTTAATATTCTTGTAAAGGTTTAAATGCAGACCAGAAATAAAATATGACTATCATTGGAAATTCGTAACAACATTCCCGTTGAAAGGTGATAATTTCTCTGAATCTTATATCTCGCAACTTCAAATCTCGAGCCAGTTGACACTCGACGCGTTGAAAACAACAAGCTAATATCGATTACTCGCTATTCGTCTTTGCGTGGCAGTGTGTCTCTTTCTAATTTCGATTGAACCAACGATACGACGACGCATCCTTGTTCAATTCGCGGAAACGAAAGTTGATTTCGTAATGAAAGATTGCGAAAACAACAATGTCGTTATTCAACGACTATACCTGAAACATTGAATGAAAAAAAAATCTTGACCAAATTCTCACGTCACAGTTCATGGACATTGGAAAAACATTTAAAAACATTCACGCAATTTTTGAGAAAGCCTTCCCTACCAAAATTCGACCACGTGCGATCTAATTATAAATATAAGGTCAAAAATTTCACTTCCGTTTTAAGCGGAATCGATTAAAGTTTTTGGAGATGCCACGCGGTCTTGCGCGAGATCAAATAAACCAAGTATATAAAGGCGCGAAAAGGGAAGCCGACGTTTGTTCAGCGATACAAAATGACGGTTTCCCGCTAAGTCGAAGAAACGCAGGGAAGAAGCAGAGAGCAGAGAAATATGGTACGGGTAAAACAACGTCAATTCATCTTCGCGACAATGTAATAATTTAATCATTTTAGTCGCATTATATTGGTCGATAACGTTCGGAAAATGAAACGTACACCGTTTTAATTACTTGTTTTACGATTAACCGTTTCATCGATAGTTGATAAGCATAATCTTAAACGACTTTGGCTGTGTGTCGTAGTTGAAGTTTTTCGTGTCGTAAATGGACGCAATTAAATTTTTCTAGACAACATTACATCAATCAACATTTTACCGAATGAACGAATGATACTTGGCCCTTTTCATATTAACGCGGTAATGGCGATACGTATATTTAATTGTTTTCGCTGATAATATAATGTAATGTACGTAGTGCGCTTGAGGTACATAAGTGCCGTATATCGGTCTTACGAGAATCGTAAATAATAGTTAGGTCGATTTCAAGAGTTAATTTCGTTAGAAAATTTATAAACAAAATTGCCGAGCAAAGCACACACATGAGTATAACCTCAATTTTGCAACTAAATCTCTCGTTTTCCGACGTTAATTCGATTCGCCGATTCATTCCAACTTTCTTTCTTTGGGGCAATTACACGTTTATTTTTAATGCGCCGTTACGACGACGTTTCGACAATTATTATGCATTTACCGATCGTTATTCGCAAAGTACACGGTCGATACGCGGCGGCTAAGACTACGGAAAAGCGCTCGAATTCGTTTTCGACTTCCAATTGCGCGCGATAAAAATTTTCAACGATACGTGTGGAGGCGGCTATAATTGCGCATTTTCTTATAGCGGAAATTAACGCCGAGGCAGCGAAATTTCGTGCAATATTGTAGGAATAATGCACTTTTCGAACTTTTTTCAAATTACTTTTTTTTTACGATTAAATTCCAAATCGAATGATATTCATATATTCCGTCTATAATCTACAGAATTCTCTATCAATCTATTTTCTCTGAACTTTAGATTTATCTTGGAATCTCACGATATTCATCCCAAGAAAAAACTATTTGAACGTAGACGACCGAGAAATTGTTTTCTGGAAATTCGTGGAACGAATATGTTTGTTGAATTTATGAAGAATTGTCCAATTCATTAGGCGACACAAAGTTTCTAACATTTTTCATTTCGCAAAAATCGAAAAACACAGAAAATTCAATTTTCTATTGTGCAGTCGCTTTTGAAGGTCACGAGTCGGATACTTTTTTACACGTGTAACTTCGCGCAGTTCCCCTTTAAAGCTGCGGATCGTTCCGACACTAGAATCGTCGCTTCGACGAATTCTAGGAAATCCGTCAAGAACGGTCTGGATTTCGCGTATTCGTCGGTTTATGATTTTACTATTTACGTGATAAACAAAATGCGTTTCTTTTTCAAGAAAAATTCGTTTTTTCATACTTTTTAAAAATGCACGACAATCTGACGATACAAAAATGTTCCACATTTTTCCCTTAAACGCTTTTCTTGTAAAGTTTGTAAGCGGAAAATTTCCAAGAATCGCCAAACGAGAAATGTCGTTCAGATTTTATCCTTTGAGTATAGAATAACGGCAAAATTATCGACAGTACCGAGAAAATTTAAATCCTCTTACAAGAACCGTCCATCAGTTACGTTTTTTTTTTTTTAAATCGTGTCCTTAAAAATCATCTTGGACGGCGTATTATATCGACGAATTCAATACCTTCTTTACGAATATACATAAAAATTACATCGTATTTTCTCCATCTTCTTGCGCAGCAGATTTTATCGAAAGAAAACGTTAGCCTTTTCCTCTTTCGAGGCCTACGAAACGCCGCGCGACGAAGAAAAAGAATATATATATATATACAAAAACGCAATGCGAGGCCGAACAAAATTCAGGGGCGTGGCTTATATATATATATGCATTGTTGTCGTTAATGTTGGGTTTCCGAGTATCGAACGAGTTTTCGTCACTGCGACGACGGAGATTACTAAAAAAAAAGAAAAGGAAACAAAATGCGGAAAAGGGGGAAGAGAGAGAGAGACACGACAGTCATCCGTCGAAAGGTGGGCCAACAACTGTTGTATCGCGGCAACACGCACGGAAGGCAAAATACACCGAAGGTACAATAAACATCGACGGGCGAGTGCGCGCGAATGACGACGAGAGAAATACACAAGACTGGACACGTTGTTTACATTTGAGCGCGATACGTCCACGACGTGCGCGGGGGCTTTTCTGTGACATTTTTATCTCCGTGTTTTCTTCTTCTATAATCTCTGTTTACATCGAGGAATGACGAGTGCGGAGACACGAACTGCGGATTATGACCCGGACAGCTTCGTGCCGTACTTGAATTGAAATTAGGTCATTTTAATATGAAAAGATTGACATTTCTTTTGTCTCCAGCGAATTATTCGCCTAAAGCTGTATTCGTTTTTTTTTTTTAAGAAATGAAAAGGTAGAAAAGTTGCTAGAATAAAACGAAAACAATGATTAAAAGCATATTTCGAAATCAATGTAATTGGAAATGTCGTGAGATTTTTTTTTCTCTACAATTTGTCAGTTTCCTCGAAACAGTCGAGACACGTTTATAAATATTATTATTATTATTGCGTTTGTTTACGAAAAAGGTTTTGTTTTGTATACAAGACGATTGCACTGTTTGTGATTCATCCTTTAAAATCTACGTAATATTTATACACCGAAAAGATCTTTCCATTTAAATTTTCATAAACGTAAATTTTTGCATGGAATATTGCTGCAATTTATGTATAGGGACAAGAGATCATGAAATCACTCGTAAGAGAAAAATCTTTTTCGATAATCACCAAACTGTTGTAAGAACATATAGTTTCCGTGCAATCGCTAAAAGCAGGAAATGGTATTTTCCAACGATTTCGAGGTCTAGGATAAAACGTCAGTGCGACGATTACGAGCAGTCACGTTCATAAATAAAGATATGGCGTGCGAGCGTATTACTCTCAAAAGTGCGATTTGCACGTCGAATGTAAAAAAAAAAAAAAAATAGTAATAGAATTTCCGAAAAAATGCAATCAATTCATCGCGAATTAGATTCAAATTTTAAAGAAATTCGATTTTTTGCAGAATATTCTACAATTTTACGCATTCTCGAAATTTCGATCGCCGTCGATAGTTACCTAAAATTGAGCCATTTTTGAATTTTTACGAAACTCGACGTTCAAAAATCTACTTTTTATTAGAAAATGTTTGATTTTCGTAACAATTCACTTTTTGGAAATTCGGTAGTCAATATTTGTTTAATACTGTCAAAGTCATCGCGTTAAAATTCGAAACATTTCAATGAAGTAGATTAACGTTATTCGAAGAATCTCTCAACTTTTTTTTCGATCAGTATGCCGTAGGTATGGTTTGAAGTATTGAATTTGGTCAGTCGAAAAAAAATTACCATATGTTTTAATCAAATGTCCACGTTTTACATCAGAATAAAACAAAAATTGTAATAAAAAAAAATATTTGTCCTGATCTTGCACGTACGAACGTTAACCACGCGGTGTACCTCACGTACGAAAGTATATATAAAAAATGCACGTGGACTATACTTGGTAAGTTGACTGAACTTACTTCTGATTACTTTTTATGATATGTATATATATCATAAAAACTAACTCTTCTAAACTGATTCTAAAAAAAACTTTAAAATCTAAAGGTTATCGGTTTTTCTAAATTGATCATTGAGAAGCCGAGGTATCTGCAATCTTAAACAAATTTATTTGGGAAAATGATGAATAAGTACTCAGAATACTCGACAATGTATACCGAAACAGTCAGTCGTAGATTTTTTAAAATCGACCGATTACAAGTCGAGATATCGCCGATTTCCAATCAGTTAATAAGGAAACCTTTAAAAAAAAAAAAAAGAAAACTTACATCTAACATTCTGATGTTTAAAATCGTTTGAATCCAATAAAAGTTTAGCAAAATAATCTTACGTAGAGATTGAAATTACCCAATTAAAATAAAAAATTTAATTTCTTTTCACGCGATAAAAATGTTGACATTTCCTCCACCTGTTAAACAAAAAAAACTGTAAAACCTGTCGTTAAACACTTCAAAAAACATTGGCATAAAAAAAACCACCGATACCGCACACTTGGACAAACACTTTGAATCGTTTACGACAAGAATCGACTTGAACGGCGAAAATAAAATTCGAGAACCGCAAAGATTTACAACATCTCGATCGGATTGGTTAAGAGTAGTAAAAAAAGCTGATCTTCCGTGGAAACGGTTTTCCAGTTTGTTTGTTTTTTTCGCCTATTATACTTTTACGACGGATTTCGGCGTATTCCGTGTAATCTCTCGTATTTTGGAGCACTTTGGGGAATTCGAAATTGTTTGTTTTTGAAATCGAATCCTCTCGAAATTTTATGGTGGCCGCTACTTTTTCCGAGGTCGGTTTTCACACGTTTTTTCATCGACTGTGACATTTTTTACGAACACATCATTCTTAAGTCCATTCTTCGTGCCTTTGAATGTTTCACTTTGAGGAGTACAAAACTTTTTACGTCGATTTCATCACTGTCGTGTCATTAGGAAATCGTGATTTTACGAGTGAACGGGGAAAGTACACGTCGAAACCCTTAGGAAAATGCGATGATAGCGAATCTAATCGAACTTACAAATTCCACATCTCCTGTTAACATTTGAAATGTTAACGCGGACTAACCTAATTTAGATTTCTGTCGTCAACCTCATCGTTAGCGTATTCAAATCAGACGTCGAGAATTGGAATTTGAATACCGGACCAAATAAACGTCGAGATGGAAGAGAAACTTTTTGCGCGAATGCAGTCGTCATATTTTTCGTTTCTCTACATTTGACATAATCAGAATGTTCTATAGGAACTTCATTTGAAAATCAAGTTTTTCATTTTTAAAAATAATCAAAAAATGAAAATTTTCATTAAAAACTGAAATAAAGTTCACGAAAACCATATGCAAATAATACGTTTGTATCCGTCGGGAAACTACTTTTGAAACTTTAATGCACCTTTAACCAAATTCCATGTATTCATCAAGC
>JAPYZR010004599.1:0-16653 GCA_030522945.1 Trichopria nigra | reverse complement strand
ATTTTTTAGACATTTTTGTTGTATACATCTTTTAACCAACATATTTGCCTAAAAATTAGTTTTAATCCAACAAAAATGCTTACAATTTCTACCAGGGCGACGTGATCGTAATATCTATACACATCTAAAAGAAAAATGATACCACGTCCATTTTGAAGTATCCTCTTTTGACAAGTAATTTTCAACAAGGTGCCCATCTGATGTTACTTCAGAGGGATTAATTCAATATAACCGCAAATCAGGTCGCATATCTATAAATTATTTATTACGTTTGTGTGAAGTGGTTATAGAGGCGATGAAATGTCTCATTTCACTTGTGCATTGAATTATTTTCAGATTTTTTTGCAGTGTACGAACAGAACGAGCACTTATGGATACTAATTTGTATCGCAAACAGGAACAGCTATAGCTAAACGTGACGTTGAGTCCGTAAATGGGAATGGCAAAGTGGACAGTATTGCGTTGTGGAGTGAAAAGTTGCGAAGAAGGAATGGTTATATGAGATCAAACGAGATAGAAAAAAATTTAACGAGGGAGAGGGAGAGGGATCGCGAATGAATGATTACATATTCTATCGATTAATTATCATAGTATTGAGAAATAATGACTGCTTCGAGCAATTTTCGCGAGTGAGAATTGGCACGAATGAAAAAATCAATAAAATATAGCCGATGTGTGAAAAACTTACGATCAAAAGGAGGACGGAAGAGAAACGTAGAATGAACAACAAAAAACATTTATTATAAAGTAATCTCAAGACTTTTTACCTATATACTAGTGGAACTACCATTTCAAGGCTTTATACTATTTTATACCAATTCTGTCTTTAAATGAGACATGAATATAAAGAAAGAAATAAATGTTAAAAACAAGTTAAATTTGGCATCATTAATATCGACGCTAGTTAGTGCATGACAATAAGCATGTACGTAATCAACTGGAATCTATGTTATTTATAATTTTTTTTCTAATTGCAGTAAACGATAAATCATTGATATTCATTTATTTGAAAATTTATTTGAAAATTTATTTGAATGCTCGTAACAAAACTTGTCCATTAACCTTTAGCCAGGTAGACTGTTAAGTCTTAATCTACTTATTAAATGTCTGCATCAATCAAGAACGTTCAACAAGTCATCGACATTAGAACTTAATTCTCGATCACGGTTACGCTCAAGGTTGTGCAATGACGTCATGATATTGCTAAACTTTCATGACGGTGTTATTTCCGCATTTCCGGAATGATAAAAAGAAACAGGTTATGAGAAAATTCCATCGGATATCAAGTAATCAAATGTACACATTAAACGAATACTCGTGTACATTGGTTCCGTTAAAATGCGAATATCCAATCTTTAATGTTTCAATGTATTTCATTAAGAGTAAATGGATAACTATATATACTTATAGTTCTTTAAAAAAAAGTTAATATAGAATAGATGAAAATCATTTATAAATGAAATGTAGAAGAATCCAATGTGTGTGCATATATATATATATATATATATATATATATACATATTACCTTCAGTATATATATACTAAGTCCTAATTACTTATATTATATATATACTAAGTCCTAAGTAACATTACCGGTTGCTCCAATTAAGCACTTCTCGGTTTCATTTCTTGGCTCAGATGTGATACTTTGACGTTTTTAGAAAGTATTTTTAATTGAAAAATAACACGATTTCCTTTCCCTGATTAATTTCAAATTTTACTGCACCTTAAAATACGACTGCTCATAACATATTGTAATTATATAATTTCACTTTAAAATGGGATAATATTTAAAATAAGTGAGAACCGCGAAAAGGAGAAGAGACATATAATTGTCATCTTTAAGTGTATTTTCTTTTATGAAATATGAAAAGTACTTTTTCGAAGAAATATGTTGAAAACTCGTATAGCATACAAAATGGAACTCGACGTATGTCAATACGTAAACATTTTCGAAAGAATCGGACAAGTATACTTTAGCACGAATTGAGTGTCAGATGCTTAACGCAAGTGGTCTTGAAGCATTAAGTCTTATCACGGTGATTTTGAGAGTTGAGGACAAGTAGAATACAAAAAATTATGTCTTTTCCAAATTATGTTATTTTCAATATCCGCAGGAAAGTATTAGCTTCAAAGAGAAGTATATTATGTATACAAATACACATTATTGTCGGTAGCACTATATGATCTTATTCCTATATATATTGCTAGAAGAAATATACATGCACATATTTTTGTTCACAAACTTCATAATATAATAGTTTTTTTTTTTAAGTATTGTCATATATATAATCTTCTTTAATTCTTTCTTTCATTACTGATATTATGTATATTTATTTATTTATTTATTTATTTACTATAATAAATCTGGTGAAAAAAAGATATCATTTTTTCTCTAGTTTATGCCCGATATTATTGGTTTCTGGCCAGTTTCTGGCCAACATTTTTGCTGACTTTCCTGTAATAATGTAGCGCTCACTGTCTAGAAGACAATTATTTTTTATAATCTAGAACTCTACAAGATTATGCTCAGTAGTTGGCTGTATTCTACCTCTTTGCCATATGTATATATATTCACACTGGGATAAGGAAATCAACGGTATGGACCGTGAAATTAAAGTAAGTCTTATCGAAATCGAGGAGAAAAATAATTAAAACTTATGCTCCTAGTGCAGTTCTGACGTAACTTCAATTATTTTAGTTATTTACAGAAAACTATTAACTAATTCTTTTCACGTATTTATTTGTAGACTGACTTTACGAAGATTTATGTTCCAACCGCATCTATAATGCTTTATTTCGAAGTAACAACGTCGAAATTAACTACTGCAAATAATCAAATATTATTTCATTTGCACTTTTCAGGTTAAGTATTTCTTTGGAGTCAGAACAGTTTAGATGCCCATTTAATGCTCATTTTCTAGCCAATTTTTTGGTAGAATCCAGGAAGTAAGTATTAGGAAACATTATTGGCTGGCTTGTGGGTATACTGTATAGCTGAACTGCTCATCTTTTCTTATTACTGCGGATTATAATTCTATACTTTAAAATTACATCATATACTTGAAATTACATTACATATGTACATAAACATATTGTTATCTCAGTTCGAAATAATTATTTTATGGAGTATAAAAAATGTATGTAATTCTGAACGTGATACGAAATTTAATCCATCACAACATAAAGATCGTATCAAATAAATGTGCTACAGCATCATGGGTTAACCTCGAACTTCCTCATTGCCGTAGGTCAAACCTCGTTTAAGAAACGGTGTAAGATTAAAATTCCTTCCTCGTTCGAATTTAATGATTTCTGATAGAGTTACCTAAAATATTGCTCTTTATCCAAACAGGTATAGTGGAGAGATTTTCGATTAATTTGCGGGCTAAGCGATATTGTTAGTTTAGTGCTTATATATACCGTTAACATCGTACATATCGAAATTCGCATTTTGGCCTTACATAACAAACTGTGGACTCGCGAAACTAAAACGAGCTGTTATACTGCTGTACTCCATGAGTGGAGAATTTGCTGAAAGAAAGTTCCATAATTTATTTTTATTTTACGTCTGAATCCTACTTTTGTTATCTCAATCTTTCATGACATTACCGGCCTGGTGAAATTATATAGAAGTATATAAATATATATAACACACACACACACGCGCGCGCGCGCGCACGCACACACACACACACACATATATATATATATATATATATATATCTGTCATTCTCTTCTCTTGCTTCGTTATTCTCTTTTTCATTACGATCCTGGACGCTTAGTATATATATGTATATTTATTATTACAATTTAAACAAACTGCCTAATGCGGAGCGGGGCAGTTGCGAAGGGACCACCGATTAAAACGGACCGAATTCAACATATTCTGTACGCAGTCTCAAATAAACGCAATTGATCTTAGAAGACGATTGAATTGTTTTCGGGTTCACAAAAAGGAGTGACAGGCGCTATAATCATCAACCCTCTTCTACTTCGAAGCATAATTCCTCTACTCTTTCTTGATCCTGCCATTTTAAGTTGCCAATACGATGAATGTTATCATGTTCCTTTTCTTTTTCTAATATTTGCAATTTAGCAAAAGGTTCATACGTATTATTATGAATGTCATTTTCATTAAATATTAAATTATTCTTCACATTTAATTTTGCTTCATACTTTCGTTTATGAAATAGTTCACGTTCTTTCTTTTCCATTTCAATGAACTTTATAATACCTACTAGCTGTATATTAACTTCATTAACTGAATAAGCTACTTTATTTTAACCTAAAAAATAATTTGATATAAAAGTAATCATATCTAGTATCTTCTAGACAAAAACAATATAGAAACCAGGTGGAATTCATACTTTATCTGTCCAAAATTTATAGTAATTTACACTGTCAAATTTCTAGATTTTCTACACAAAATCTGGATAGAATCGAGAGATTTTCTCGTACAGATTTTATAATGGTTTTTCGATGTAGGGCCATTACAATACCACGTAATGCCACGATTAATTTCTACCAGGGTGTATATATATATATATGGAGCATTCTTTGTCAAAACGGCCACCCCCCTGCGTATTTCAATTTTTGAGATAAAATGATTTACAAGGGCTTAAAATTTTGCTTAATACAAACGATCATAGAAAAAATATGTAATAATGCCCAAATTGTAGAGTTAAATATGGACTATTATTATAGTCCATATTTTCATAGAAAAAATATGTACTAATGCCCAAATTGTAGAGTTAAATATGGACTGTTATTATTATTATAGTCCGTATTTATATAGTATATATATATATATATATGTATATATGTATATATATATGTGTTAAAATTTAATGAAATCCATCCATATGCAAAGATACTATGTAATGTCCGATTTTACTAAGTAATCATTCATCACTATTGATAGTGATTAACTATTGATGAGTACTATTGGTTTACATAGTAAATTCGGACATTACTACTGGAGTTAAATTATAAGTGGATATTTCGCAATAGTACCTTTCTGTATATGTGGGCAACGGTTATATATGTTATTACTTTAAGTCATGTTTATTAATTCATTATTTTATTCGTTTCAAAACGGATTTCAGAATTAATAATTATAATGTTTCATTTCAAGTGAGAAAAGAGAACGTTGATGTTTAGTAATTATATTAATCATATATACTTTGAATAAAAAGCGACTACCGTAATTCCGAAAAAAAGTTAAGCATTACTTAGTAAAGTAATAATTTATTTTTCGTTTCCTTTTATTATCAACGAAATGATTTCCATACAAACCCACCGGTCACATATTAAGTCAAAAAGATCTCGAAAAGAACTAGACTAGAACAAGGATAAATTAGAAAGAAATCTGACATGTAAAACCACGGGGCGGGCCCATATAAACATTCTTGACGTGACCAACGATCATTAACTCGGAAATATGCCAGTCGTTTACATTTGCCATACTGCTTCTTAAAATAATCGATTACTCTTAATATTCGGAATTCTGATAAGCAACTATTACTTTGACCCAGACCGTAGGTCGTACAAAGTACTGAATTTTATATGCTTTCATTATCCAATTCTCGGATATCAGACCTCTTTCTTAAAGTGAAGACCGCAACCGATTTTAACATTCATAGACCAGATGTGTTCAGTAATTCGTCACCTACACGACCAGATTTAATTTTTTTTTAAGGCTTATTCGCGTATCGAGCCGCATAGTGTCCGCAATACGTAAACTCCGAAATGTCGGTGATCTTGTGCGTACGTCCTTCTATCCTTTCGATCGTACGTATGTGCGAGGTTCTTTGTTAGCGCTGTATCGCCCGAAGGAATTGTCGTATCGACATAATTTTTAAAAAATGGACGTTAAAAAATGGGATGTAAAAGTTAAAACACTAAATTAAGGCATTCACCACTGAGTACTTCATCGAGTTCAACAGGCAATCTATGGGGGAATGTAAGGGAAGACAGCATGAGGCTCTGCTCACCTCCCCCTCCGTTCTTTCATACAAACCTAACCTCTAAGCACACACGTATATGGATAACAATGAAGTGAAATTTAGATCTCAGTAATTATCCCTCGGCCTTACCCATGGCCAATAAGCTATTAAAGGCGTAAAAACGATTTTAAGTTTTTCTCTTTCTCATTACAAAAAAAATGTATAAAATCTTTCTTATACAGAATTTTATGCTCTACATTTTGTGTTGGAAACATTTTTTCTTCAGATTTACAGTTTTTGTTAAATAAGTGAAAAACCTATGAAAAAATCGTTTTTTCAAAATGTCGGCTCTAATATATCCGATCGACAATTTTTATTGTCACATTCATTATCAAGAAGTAAAAATACATTGAAATAGAGTAGTTACTTATATTTTTTGTTGGATGCCCCTTTGGCATTAATGAATGTTTTCCTACGCGCGCAATAGAGCTGCGTAGTGTTCGGGTGAGGGGATGTAAATTATCGAACAATGTTCGGTGGTCAGCAGGGTGGAGGTGCGGTATGATACGTACACAGAAAATTATGGAAGCTGTAGCATTTGACAGGTTAATGTAAGCGTGGCCTTGTTTAATGTAATTCATTATATTCAAATATAAATAATTCAAAGTTTCCAGGGAGCGAAGCTATAGTGGGGTTCGAGTATTAAATAAATATGTAATAGTAATAATGAAATAATAGTACTTATTATTGAGGAAGACGTTTTGAAAATATCTATCCATATTGTTTATTTTATATGCATCATTTCAAATTATTCCAATATACATCACATAAACCGCATATAAATTGTCATTTCAATCATATATTGGATTATATTTTTATTCGTGTATGAAGAATGTCAATAGTATTCTAGTAATTCATAATCAAACGTGATCCTGTATGTTCAACTACATTTGTCGATCGGAATATGAGTGAATCGTGTATGTATATGTATATATTAATATGCAGGATGGATCAGTAGCTGAAGCAGGATCGAGGAATGTAAAGACATGCATGCAGTTCCATCACCCACATAGCCAAACGGCCATTTTTTCGTTTTTCAGTGAGTTGCTGAATTACGGCATAATTTGAACAATTTTTCGGAATGTTGCTGAAAAATAATTGACATATCTGCTATTGTGCTATCTGAATAAGGGATAATCCCTTATGTAACATGCTCCCGCCTTCGGTTCTCTATCACCGACTATATCACTAAATATAGTTGTATATATAATTATGCATGTTCAGCAAAATGATTTTCGGCAATGTTGATGCAACCGAATAACGAGTGATTATAGTGTATTTCGTTTCAGCATTGGCCATTTAAGATTTAAGATTTTATTCCCCCCTTGTACCCTATGCGCCCCTTAGGGTAGAGGGGTTAAAATCACCCTACAAATCCTAGTAGAAAATTACACCAGTTTCTGCTCCATTTTTCTGGCCTCTTTGTTAAAAGTAACGAAGTCCAGAATAAATGGCCATAAAATGGTCTTATTTTATACTAGGGAAGATACATTTTGTTTAAATCGTTTGACAATTTTCAGGGTTTTTTGAAAAACAATGTTTTCGAAGGTTATTCAGTGGTTTTCATACTTTTTCCTCACATGTATATTAATATAAGTAATGTTAATAATTATTTATATTTGATCAAACTACTATTCATTTGCTCATGATTTCATGAATTTTTCTTATCATAACCTTATTCGGTCATGTTTATATTTACTTGCAAATTAATAAATTAGTCATGATGAGACTTACATAATATATTTTTTCAATACGCAGCGTTTTATAATTCATTTGAATATGATCCCATACTATAGTAAAATTATGCTATTATCATTCGATATAAAAAAATAAAATGTATATTCGCATATAGTATTACGTCGATCACTGTTCAAATGCATTCATACCCATATTATACGCAATAGAACTTTATATTACATAATTTCCAAACGCTCACAAAAAGAAATTTTCAATTCCTTAATTTTTTACGAAAATTCTTTATAGTAAATTAAAACTTTTTACAATTCGAAGAAATGTATTGCGTAATGGCGGCAAAACTTATTCGCAATTAATTATAACGACGTGAAAGCACTAAAAGGAGCCTCTTCAAATAACGTTAAATTGCGACATCGAGAAATTGAATCGAATCCGTGTCAATTAAATCCGCATCTTTGCGAAATCGACCAAGGCGCATTTTCTAGCTACCGCAAATCACAGTGGTTTACGTACAGATGTTAAATAGTCATGGATCTTAATCCATCGACTGTACTCGATCAGAGACATCAAGGTTGTTGAATACAATACCATCGATTTCATATTACCGTACGTGTTAATATAAATAACCTTCGGCGTATGCGAAACGTAGATCGATACGTATAATATTAGATAACGCTGCAGTTTGAGAAATCCCGTAATCTGCATTCTCAAGTGATCACAGACCCCATACCGACATTATAAATGAGACTTTTCAATGATGGAGAAGACCTAAAGAAATGTGCAAAGGCTCGCGAACAATGACAAGCATAATTTTATTTAGCGTTTCTTTAAATCGTCATAAATAATGAATCGTTACGCAGTGGTGACCTAAAAATTGCGTTAAATAAACAAACTCAAGGATGTAATTATCGGCTTTTTAAATTACAGGCTTGACTAATGCGAATGTTACTATACTGTTTTATTGTGATTTTGTTATCATTTTCGCCATTAAGTACTTCCGGTGTGTTTGACGGACTGCCTATATATATTGGTCTCTATAATTGTTACTATCTTCGATCGGGTTTATTGAAGTTACAAAAATTCGAAGAAATTAAAGTACACAAATTGAAGTAAATATTTGATTATTACTTCAAGATACTTATTACAAAGTTCTTTTAGAGAAAGTACAAGTTGAAAAAAATAATTAATAAACATATAACTCAGCAATCATTTAATGTGTTGGTATGTTATTAATTTAATAAAAGTTCATATTCTATAAAAAAATTGAATTCAAGAATTGTTTCAAGATTCGAGGCAAATTTGTATAGTATTAGTATTTATGTACGAATGTGGATTAATTCCCGTAAGTAAACTAAGCCAACTTTTTAAGCTTTTTTTTCAACTTGTGCGATAAAAAATGTTCGTGAAAGTAACGAAGAAATTTATGTTATAAAATAAAATAGAAATTTAAGAATAATAAAACGATCGATATTATTAGTACCACTTTCAAATAATATATTGAATAAATAGTTAATCATTTCCATGACTTATAAATCACATAAATTTCTGCTCTTAAATCGCCGCATACATACGGCATATGATAATAAATTACATTCATGAATGCTTAGTACATAAAGTACAGAAGTAAGATTTACAAAAGAATAACAGTTCTACAGGTATTGTATTATATTAAAAATATCATTTTTTAGATAGAAAAAATGATAAAGTGAAATGCTACTCGTACCAGTTATCCTGTCAGTATTCAAATTATAACATTTTTTGCAATTAGTGACATATATGTTTTAAATCAAATATGGTACTGTTGGAATATGATACTGTTGGTATATGATAATGTTTGAAATATATGCAACATATAGTTTAATCTTTTCCATGACTGCGTCATTTATTTATTAATCAAAACCAAAAATACACAGTATTGAATGGAACATGGGTTAAACTTTACGACAACTTCAGTTTTGTAATCACACAGAAATTAAAATACATTTTTATCATACAGAGTTTTCGTACTCGGAATAGGGCCACGGTGACTTTTCGTTAAGTCGAAAAATCACTTCCTTGTATATAACGATTACCTTTAGGTCAGTGCGACGTATAGTGCACATGCACTTGTATGCATATTGGAACACGCCTACCTAGGTGAGCCGGCGGAGAAAGCGGTTTGTTACTTTATAACACAATGCACGTATACACGTATAAGCGCATCTACACCGTGTTTCAAGCATATTCAGAAGCACATCGATTCAAGTGATAGTGTTTCTTAACGTGCGGAAACTTTTTCATAGACATTTTCACAAAATATATTATTAAAGTCACGTATACAGTCCCAATAAACGAATTATGCTCGATTACATTGTTAATTTGGCTTAGGAGGTTGTTTGTTTTGAATTTGAAGTTTATAAACATTCAGGATAATTACTTTCGTAAGATAACATTGCAAATTAAAAACTAAGATTTTTTAATTGGAATAATAATGCGTGTATACATATTTATATCTATATATACGTATAAGAGAGATTATATACAATAATATAGAATTTTATTTTGTATGATTATATTTTGAGTTTCCATGATGGTATACATCAATATGAAATATTTATGCATCGAAACATAAAAAATTTATTTACCATAAAATTGGATAACATTTTATAAAGCTTGAAATTTGAAATAATCATAATGCAACATCGATTTATGTCAAAACATCAAATCTATACACAACTAGGCGTTTTACATATTAATGTACTGAAATATTAATATTTTAATAGAGAAAGTCTACAAAATGAACAAATATGACAAATTAGCATTAAATGATTACATTATTATTAGGATGAAAATATGTTCGTATATCGACAAAAAATTATTCCTCGTTCTGTGATTTGAAAAAAGTGAACTTCGTTTTATTCATGTCAATGTGTTAAATTCGACGTAATGTTAGTTTACATTATGCTTTACTTGTTATTATTAAAAATACAGATGATAAAAAAGAAAAGAGAAATAAAAGAGAAGAATTACACAGTACATAAAATTGTTAACTATATTTCAATTAAAGAAATGTAGAGTAATAGATCAATAGAGAAATCAAATTCACTGATCATCACAAACATACAACCATACTCCAGTAAACAGTAATTTCCATACAAACATTCAAGTGACTTTTAATATATTTTTCATCTTGAATGAGTAATAAATATAGCAATTAGTCTACTAATTCGAAACAATGAAAATTTACTTACTGTTTATTTAATAAAAATATTGCATTAAAAAATTGGAAGCTTTATAAATCATTAGTAACACTTCAAAAAGAAAATGATTATACTCCAATGTCTTAATTAATTTTAATTTAAAGAATAGGTAAGTCATTCACTAATCACCTGTAATTAATTCCAGAAACTACATTCGAAGTGAAATAAAAAATTGTAAACTAAAATCTACATGTTTAGACTGAAAGCCTATAGACCTGAAAGAGAGAGATGCAGTCGTTTGCAATATGAGACAATCGTACTCGATTTGAGTGAAATTTTTCTCTTTTCTTATCATATATTACTGTTGTTATTACAAATTACAAACTTGTACTTTACGTTCAGAGTGAAATTGCACTCAAAAAAGAGAAATCACCACTCCCTCTTTACATATTGTATTCATATGCCTTTCAAGTGTAAATACAATCTGTCGCGTAAACTTTTAAACTTGGTATTCTACCGTCTACGAATACGAGATTTCCAAAATTCGATAGTACGATTTGGTGGTCTCTTTTTATACAAATGAAATCCATTTCAAATTTCATAAAATGTATTAAATTATATACTAACTTTTACTACCTTGGTAGTCAATTGAATTTTTGTAGTAAATTCATTCGTAAAATATCTTTTCTGAATTAGTTGCAATAATTTTAGTCAAAATATATAATTGTGATGGGGCATAGTAGCGGAACTACCTAGTTATTAATTTTAATCATGAGAACGAGACTCTCAGGATAACTAATGATAGCGTTAATACCATTTTTTTTATTTTCTCGTGAAGTAGTGAATATGGCGAAAAATATATTTATATTACGATAAATGTACTTTCTAAATCCTGAAACGGGAAAATGGAATCTGTTTCAAGAGAAGTAAATTTTTTTGATTTAGGGCCGGTACTCTCTTAAAGAAAAAAAATATTTTCTAAGTAAGGTATCAAAATCCAATGTTAATAGAATGAAAAAATCCGCACTTCGTAATAGCATAGCTTCATTTTCAATCCAAGAAATTTCGAAAGTAGAGATCAGAAATTCCATGAAAGCCGGTCTTATCAACAGACACTTATTGGGTATGAGGAGTGATTCCAATCGGAATTTCTCGCATAGCATAGTGTCTCACTTGCTTTGGTGAGAATTTAATAAAATATAGAGATCATAAAATCTCTGACATTTGAATGCAATAACATTCATTTAAAAACCAGAAGAACCTGTTAAAACTTCGTCAATAACAATTGATTGTTCGAGCACGTACCGTTGAATATAGCATACGCTTAATGAAAATAAAGTACATTGCACGTGACACTCACGTTTTTGAAATTTCTCTGTCACATCACAATTGCACAGAGGCCTCTATCGATCAGCCATTACGATCTTATTGGAATGCTTCCTATTGAATACAAAAACCCGGCACTTAATCACACGATTCGTGTCCACGTGTCTGGCGTGGCAGAACTCGAACTTGTCACTTTCGGACTTGTCAACTTCTTTCCCAGTTCGCGATTCTTCCCTTGGATTCGAAATTGTTCGAATCTTACTGGCCTTTAGAACCGCACGAATCCGGTAGTGAACCGTGGAAAGAAAATTCTACAACGCGGAAAAACGCGGAGCGGTCTATGCGTTTAACGGTGAGAGGCTGCTGCCTGACTGGCGTTGCTCGATGGATTCACTTGGCCCAGAATATTTGCCCACCACCTAGTTACACTCCGACTGTCGACAACCGCGTTGATGGGACGGGATTTCCTAATCCATATCGTCGACCAACAATTAGGATCTTGGATGCTATGCACATGAACGGAATTAATCGGGGGTCAGCTGAACCCCCGCGACATTTCCCCGTAGCGATAAGTAATTACGAGCAAAAATGAGAAATGGGAGTAAATTGAGACATATAGACCCTTTTGCCATTGGTAAGTAATTGCGTTTACTGCTGCAAGGCCGTGAGAATTGATGACCCGCTGCGAAACAAGTTCTGTCATTGAAAGGATCGAAACAACAACACAGGACGCCCTCTTATTTCACTCCTCGAGACTTCGTCTTTTCGCTGGTACCTGAAATGGCTAATTTACTCTTCTCACTTAAATCAAATTGTTAGAAAGTTCTTTTTTGTGGAATACGAGCACGATTGCTGTCTCAACGAAGAGGGTTTTTCTTGATAATATTGGCAAAGAAGATGGCCCTTCGGTTTTATAGGTTGCGCGTACTTATTACTGAAATTATATAATTGCTTCATTTCTGTAAATTGTTTAAATTACCATAAAGTATTGTTGTTCTCGTGAATTGCCATTATTTTTATTACATTTAGCTCTTTTAATAGTTTTACTACTTTTGATGATTAAAATATGGTCTCTGCACATAAACTTATAGTACAATTTAGTCCTGTTTTAAATACGATAACTATTATTAAATCTTATTTATGTATGTTTTTAACGTTTATTTTTAAAGTTGCTTTTTACGATTGAATATTAATTATTTAATTTCATCTTGGACAATTTAAGACATATTTAAAACGTCTTCTTATCAATGTTATTTTTAATTAATCAATCCTGATATTGAGTTTTAGGATTTAGACTTTCGAAGACTACTCAGACACCCAAAGTTACAATGTAACAAGTTGCCGTATGTCCAATATATTTTTATAAATTTTTCTACATATAGGATCTGTTATTTTAAATTGTAAAATAAATCATAAATTTCTAGTCAGTACTAAAGCTGCTTCATTTATAATATACATCTGCGAGTCGAATGAAAATAATATTACTACGTAAAGACAATTCTCATTATGCCTTGACATATTTTCTTGACCACTTATTAATATTTATATTCAAGTTAATTTCTCGAACAAACTTTATAATAGTCGCTTTTCTTGTATTACTTTATCAGAGGTAATCTTACTCTCGAACATACATAATGAAACATCGGTAAATAAATTACCCTAAGTATTTTGATAAGAACTGGATTCAACTCCTTATTGCAGATTATGTGCACTCTAGAGGACAGTTTAAACTTCAGAGGAGCATTTCCTCTATAGAAAAGTGAAAATCCTGCTGAAAAAAATAGGAAGATTTCTAAATAATTCTCTGTTGGCAGTAATAAGATTGATAAAGATTGAAAATAAAAGACACGATAAGAAAGATTTACTTTTTAATATTTTATAGATTTTCAATCCCTTTCGTAACTAAGCTTTACGTACATCCCCAGAAAATCTTTAGCATGTTAATAAAAGAAAATTTTTTAAAAATATTTCAAAATGGGACGGGGGTGGGTATCAAATACCCGACAGATTATAAATCCGAACATAAAAAAACCCGAATTTCAAATCTCCGAATGCACAACTTTCAGATTGTTCACAAAGCTATAGGGATATGAAGAGTAGGTAGTGGCATTTTATAGCCATCGGGTTATTTAAAGGGATACGTGTTTTTTAGATCGGTAGAGATAGAAAGTAGAGATCAGAAACACGTATTTTACTTGGTTTCATTTGAATATATTTCATTCAAAATATAAAGATAGCATTGTCACAGGTGTCGTAAAGATTTAAATAAATTGAAATTATAGTCACTTAGACTGGGATTCCAAAACATTATCATTAATGAATGAATGAAGTTATCAGTGAACAAAATAAAATAGTAAAAAATCTTTCAAATCGGAAGAAACTTCATTTTGACGTTTGGACATACAGGAAGAAATAAAAGATCAGCTTATAATAGGGAAAGTCTGAAATTATGTGTAGTTATCAACATATTAGCACCTCCTTCTTTATTATATGGCAGTGCATAAAATAAACATCTCTTTCACAAGTTAGATTCAATTCACCGATAACTTCATATATGACTATAATAACTAATAAAATATTTTAAATATATATTTCCACGTTAAGATCATGTCAAGTTCTATTTATTTATATATGTAATTCAAAACTTCAGATTCTCATTTGGGAGCCGAGAAAATTAAATTTAACGTACATAATATTACATCGTCGTGATTTCTTTAAACCCTAAAATTCACTTTAAATTTATAAATATTTATGTCATCACTTACCAAGTTATACAAATACAATTTCCGTCCTTGCATGTCATCAATATCGTAAAAAGAATTTGTCGAATGTTATAATCGAGTGTTAGTAAAATATATTAGCTCTAGTATTTTTTATTCACAGTTATGTCATAAAACGGTTAGAAGACACCTCGGCGAGCCTGTCATCAGCGCGCTTAAGAAGATTTAATGGCGCAAATACACTTTTGAATGCAGATAAAAATGCAAAATAATATATTGAAAGGTGACCTTTGTAGTAACATGCTTAGTCATAATGCCTTTTGTAGAGAGTAACGGCCTGATATTTTTTACACCTAGTATGAAAATAGATAATTCCATATACAATGTTAATCATCGTTCGTGCAACTTTGTTCATCATAAAATAATTACATAACCGAGAAATCACTGCAATTTTACAAAACAGAAATCATCGTAACATTTCGCGCTTCGATAACTCACGAACAAATATAGGTGGGTGTTCAAATATTTTCTTTAAAATGCTGCAAGGAATATTAGCACTTTGTTAGTTTATAAAACGTTGAATTTTATTTTTGTTTTAAAGCGACGGATGAGAAATTCCTAGACTAAGACAGATTAAAAATATGCATGATGGTATAGTTTTTTAAACATGCTTATTTTTCGGTATTATTTCATAAACGCCTATCTAACCATCTATAGCTGTATGTATCACGGCAATTGAAAATGTAAAATAGTTTCATGTATACAACATTAATAAAAAGAAACAATTTTGTAAATAGGACGATCATTATTTTTTAAACTTTTGGAGATAACTCGAAAGAGATAAAAACGAACGAAGAAGAACCATACCCATACCATTCTCCCATGTTCAGTACATTGTATAAACTTAAAAACGGCGGACAGATAATAATTAATTAATTTTTTATATTTCGACTTCAGTGTGTCTAATCGGAAATGTTGATGAGGTTCGAATCTTATTTCCTTATTAAAACAATTTTATCATATGTTCATTATTGTAACCGAGAATCAAGAAAGACATTTGCATAAGAATTTTTTTCCATGAAAATGAGAAAATGTCCCTCTTCGAGTTCAATTAATCTTAAAAAATGTATGAAGATTGAATTTATTTTGTTCTTTTAAAAAATTGTAGAGGATAATATTAATTATCTAATAGAAAAAATTGCCAGAGATACATGCATTTGAAGATGGGATAAATAATATCTTCTTAAATTTTGACGTGTTTTCAGGTAAAATATGATGTAATTGATCGATGGATATATTTTAAAATTTTGTCTGTTTTAAATGAAGCTACCAATTGTGTTCATAAAATGAAATTCACTATATATATATATATATATCTATTGTATTTAGTTCTGTACGTGTAGTATATATATATATATGAAACGTGGTAATACCTGTACTGTTTATTTTAATTATTTTTTAAATTATTTAAATTAAATTAAAAATTTTTTAAGTATAATAAAAAAGTGATCGCTTATTAAACATTTTCATATTTATAAAAGACTTTAAAAATGGAAATACACTTAACAAAATTTTAATTAATTCAAATTTATCTTCCATTTTAAAATGAAGGAAATAAATATAATCATCACTTAACCCTTTGAATCATACATTTTTCTTTACACGGAAAACAGCTGAAATTTGTTACTCGGAGGTTTTCGGGGTCGCTGATTACAAATCTGACGT